>RJWT010009837.1:11050-24858 GCA_004365215.1 Cuniculus paca | reverse complement strand
CAAAATAAAGCTTGTGGAGACCCTGTTACATGCTAGGATCTGTGTCATGACCAGAAATAACCAATTAGCACATTATACACTCTGACAGTGTTAATGATGGCTTCTCTAACAGTGAATGAGCAAAGTTTAATGGGCACTGTGCTCCCTTTTTTTGGTCACTATGATAAAATACTGGAGATGATCAACTTAAAAGGGGGACAAATTCTGTTTAGCTTACAGTTTCAAAGCTTTAAGCCCATACTTGCTTAACAATGTTACCTTGGGGTGTGGTAAAGCAAAACATTATAACAAGGAGTGTATAACAGAGTAAAGTTGTTACCTCCCAGTGACCAGAATGCAGAGAGAGAGGCCAGAGTCTTGACACAGTATCCATTTCAAGGCCACAGCCCCAATGACTTACTTCCTCCAAATCTCCTAAAGGATTGTGTACCTTCCAATAGAGCCATTATCTGGCAACCAAAGCTTTAGATCATAAGCCTTTGGGAGATCCTTAAGATCTAAACCATAATAGGTACAGAGGAGAGAGTTAGCAGGGGAAAATGGTGAAAAATAGAGATTTTACAAATTGAAAGAGGACTAAGAGTTAGAAAGAACAAGGACGGAGGGGAGGAGTAGAGGATGGAAAAAACAGAAGAATTAAGATGTATTCGTACATGTATCTGCTACTAATGAGGCTGGATGACAGGCAATGGAAAAGTAAAATACATGAGCCTTATCTTTTTGGTGCTAAGAAGTTGGGAAGGCTTTAAATTAAGAACTCAATATTATGGTCTCAAATTGCATCCACTTATCTACAAAGGCATCAAGTTTATCTTTCTTTATGGTAGAGTAGTAATCTATTGTGTGTAAATACCACATCTTATTTATCCATGTGCATGTTGATGGACAGAGTCTGCTTCCAATATTTACCCATTTTTTATTATATGTTGTGCTGTTATAAACATGGCTATGCATATATCCCTTAATATGATGACTTTAACTCTTCGAAGACACCCAGAAAAAGAATAACTGAGTCAAGTGGAATTTCTAGTTTTAGTTTTTTTGAGGTGTATCACTACAGATTTCCATAGTGGTTACACTAGTTTACATTCCTTTCACCAAAATAGAAGAGTTCCTTTTCCCCATATCCTCACCAGCACTTGTTACTTGTTTTCTTGAAGGTAGCCATTCTTTCTGGACTAAGATGGGATCTCAGTGTTGTTTTCATTTGCACTTGTTTTCTGGCCAGTGGTGTCGAATATTTTTCATTCATTTGCATTTATTAGCCTTTGTACTCCTTCTGAAATGTGTCTATTATTTCTGTTGCCCATTTTTTGATTGGTTCTTTTATTTTGAGAGGTCTTTTTTTTTTAATTCTTTATAAATTCTAGACACTAGCCGTCTGTCCAAGGAATAGCTAGCAACATTTTTTTCCCATGTTGTAGGTTCTCTCTTCACTCTGTTGGTTGTTTCCTTTGCTATGCAGAAGTATTTTAATTTGATATGAACTCAAGTGAATTGAAGGGAAAAATGGTGAAAAATAGAGATTTTACAAATCGAAAGAGGATTAAGAGTTAGAAAGAACAGGGAGGGAGGGGAGGAGTAGAGGATGGAAAAAACAGAAGAATTAAGATGTATTCATACATCTGCTACAAATGATAAATATTCTGTACTGCAAATATGTGCTAATAAAAAATACACGAGCAATTTAAAATAATAACTTGTTATAAACATGTGTTTCCTGAGTGTGGTGGTACATTCCTGTAATCCCAGCATTTGGGAGGCTGAGGCAGGAGGATTACTGTGAGTTCAAGGCCAGGCTGAACTACATAGGAGAACTCATCTCAAAAAAAAAATACAAACATAAGTTTACTAAGAACAAAGCAGAAAGAACCCAGGGTCAAGTCAGAAGCAACAACAAAATTGACTCAGTGTTTAATGTTTTGCACATAAATCTGCATGTTCTGAAATCTCCTTGATAAAGCAGAACAGGTTTTAGAGCACAGAGGTGGCGATTGAACCCATACATGATGATGGCACCAAATACAGAAGAAATAAAGTTGTAGAGTCATTTAGCCTTTTATGACAAGAATGAAATTTTACTTTTCTCTAATTCTCTATATGTAACACATCAACAATTTTTAAATATTAGCCTTAGTGATCACAGGACAATACTGGTCCAATTTCTTATCATAACCCTATTTTCCTGAGGACCTAACTTCTAAAGTGTTATAACTAAATTAACAGAAATGGTAGAGAAATGCATACATGTGCCCTTTATTGGCTGCAAATGCCCAACCCAAAGTAATTATCCTTATGCATGAGAATTTTGTATTCTGATTATTATTTTATCAAAGTTGTAGTATTTGTTTTATTAGATATAAGATATACACTTTTTATCAAGCTGCTTTGGTTACTCCTGAAGTCCTACCATATATCTCTAAGGAAATAGTTTCAATTTGAAAAACTCAGTTTTAGAGGGGGGAAAAAAAAACAGACAGGTTTGATCTTCAGAGATACAGGTGCAATGGCTAAATTTGGAAAAGAATATTCCCGTATCAGCTGTCTTTCCTTCCCTTACCACACGTGATGAATGTTCTGAGCACTTCCTGCAAACCCACGTCGTGTGAAGTTATAATGGATACTGAGTTCATCGGCTTAAGCCGACTCCTTCCTAAGAGGTTTTTATATATTCACAATAATAATTAAACTCTGGGGTTAGAGTCTTTCTGCAAATTTCAAGAATAAATTCTAGTTTAAAAAGAAAAAAAATCTATCGTCTCACCTACAAGGAACACTTTAAGAACAAAAATGTCCAATAGGTGTATGCCAGTTGGAAATTTGCAGAATTGAGTTCCATCTCGTATGTCAGACCCTGAAGGAGGGCAGTGAGTGCCACGGTGTAATCGGGGTATCCCGCGGCTGCATCACAGTGCCCGGCTTTCGCAGTCATGTTCATAATCAAGAGGGTATAAAAACCATCAGGTGAGAACTATTTTGACAGGTACTGAGGTGTATTGTAATGAATGTTTAATGACATGTTCTGTAGGCTGTGTTGCCTCTTATACCATCTGTCCTTCACTTTCTTAACTCTTCAAGGTTAGAAGCTAAGATATAATAATAAATCACAAGTAATTCCTGTAACAGGAAGCTTTAAGCATGAAATTTTTTTTTTTTTTTTTTTTGCAGCACGGGGGATTGAACTCACGACCTTGCACTTGCCGGGCAGGCGCTTAGACCGCTGAGCTAGATCCCCAGCCCTAGCATGAAAATATTTTATGGCACCATATGCTTATCAGCTGATTAATTTCATTTACAGAATGTGTGTCTCTCAGCAAAGATTCAAGAAGATGTGGTGTAATCCTTTAATTATGCGTTCATTGTCTTCTGAGTCTTAGTCATCAGAAAAGGTAAAACATGAGACTCATAATATGAGGGATGAATTTCTTATAGTCACAGCATTTCCTTTCAATTTATTTTTACTGTTGTATCAGTTGAGTCTACAGATACTATTTTTTCTCCAATAGGTTTGTTTCTTCACTTTACCTAACATCAATACGGTCCATTTTATTTTTTATTAATGTAAGTGAACACATTTAATGATAGAAAAGACAAAATAGAATTGTGAGTGCCAGGGTTCTTAAGAAAATGTGAAACATTTTAGAAACAAAGGTCACTATATTCCTTTAACCCACATAGAATTAGTTATGTTTGCTTTTCATTTTTATTTTTGTCCTTGTTTTTGTCTTGTTTAAATTAATTGATATAACTATATACACAGGTTGACTCAATAATTATGCCAAATTACTCCAAGGAGTTACTCATCTGGTAATCTAGATGAATGGTATCTGAAACAATGCAGTGTACAACCTGGGACTGCACTTGGCAAGTTTAACATAGACTTGAGCAATTATAAATCTTCCCGTTCTTAAGAAATGGGGGTGGAAGCGTACCTGCTAGAGACAACTCCCTAACTGAATGCTCTATTGAATATATTAGAGATACATTCTTCAGTCTTATGAGTGGAATAACATACTTTATTTTTTTAAAAAATGTTTTTAATCATAGGGCTGGGGATATAGCGAAGCAGCGTAAGTGTCTGCCTGACAAGCACAAGGTCCAGAGTTCAATTCCCGGTACAAAAACAAAGAGTTTCTAATCATAAATAGGAAACTTATAACAGACATCACTTGCCATGGGAGTAGCTTGAAAAGACTCCTGGTAATAATACTAGAGTTCATTTCATTTCTTAGAAATCACTTAAAGACCATTCTTCTGTTTTGATTTAGGAAGCAATTGCAATTTAGGAAGAGTTGCAATTGCTGATGCTTCATTTTCCTTGCACTACATAGGATTCATGAACCTGGGCTTTGGAATTAGAGATATGGAAAAATTACTATGATACAGTTATTCAGAAGAGCTGTCTTGAAACATTTTTTTTTAAAAATCAGGATACTTCTTGTCATTCTGTCAAATGCTTCTAGTTGATTACTAGAAATGAAATTGGTATGAAAAAACTTTTTCATACCAATTACCAGTAGGCTTAATTATGATTGTAGCTGGGACTCATGTAAAATTTCCTGATGTCATCACTTGTAAAACAGTCACCATTTCCATAGTGTTCTCCTAGATGTCTTTATTCTCCAATGGAAGAGACAATAGATTAGCCACCTGTGCCAACAAAAGGTAAAGTCTATCCTAAGAAACCGGTCAGAACACAAGTCCTATTTAAATGGCATGTATAGGAAATACATTTCCGAAATTGCTTATTAGTTCAGTACTGATGTAGATAAAATAGAGTAATACTGATGTCATTTGGTGAAAGATTCATCGAATCTCAATTTTATGAAAAATTTTTTTTCAGAATCTGCATTAACTTTTACATTCTCGACTATCAATTTTAAAACACAGTGATGGTTTTCAAAAGATACATCTCTCCTAAAGAGCTATCCTAAGCTCTACCAAGCAGAACACTGGTTTCCAACATGCACGTCCTGATAACCTCATTAGCACCACTGTTTACTCTGGAGTAGCTCTTGTGCTTCCCTGCAGTACTTTATAGACTGCTACTCAGGGTCTATCGAAATAAACACTCTTTCTAATCTCTCCAACTCCTGCTTATTAAACTTTTTAAGTACTCAAAAGTCCCCCCAAACATTTCATTTGCTTGTAATTTTATTTTAAAAAAACAAATTTGTAACTTTAAAAGCTTTCATGAGCTGGGTGTAGTGGTGCAGCACTCCAAGAGGCTGAGGTAGGTGGGTCTCAGGTTGGTGCTTACTCAAAGCAACTTACTGAGACTGCCTCAGAATTTTCTTTAAAAAATCATTGTAAAAAGGGCTGGGGAGGTAGCATAGTGTAAAAGTCCTGGGTTCAACACCCAATGCCACAAAAATAAATAAATAAATAAATAATCTGACTTCCTACATTTCCACAATCACTGCAAGTCTTTGAAACACTACTTTTTAATCTTCTGATATTTTCTAACTTTGCAGCTATAGTATTAAAAAATCTCCACAATAATTAAAATGTGAAAAAAAATATACCCATACTATAAAACAATTTGCAGTGTTTTATTTTTTGAGCCTTTCAGAAATGCAAAAAAGACATTGGGCATCCTTGAAAGTAACTTTTTAAAAACTGACTTGATAGATTTTCTTGTACATGAGCCTTACATTAGTACTAAAATAAATACACACTACCATCTTTTCTATTATGATTAGGTTTAATGGGTAACATTAAGGCTACTTTAAAGTAAATTGTACCCAGTACATCTTTGCAAACATGTAATATCTTTTAACTTGGAGGCAGGATGAGGTATTGGAGTCTCTGTGATCATTTACATTAGATGATTAATTGTAATATGCATCCCTCCTTAAGGTAAGTGAATTAACCTTATCATTAAACTCTATTTCGTCTTAAATATATTTTGTGGTCTTGACAATTTGAATTATACCTAATATACCATAGTGCATTAACAAAGCCCAAATAAGAATACTCTTCCACAACATCATTAGCAATCCTCGATTTATTCCTTTATGCCCTCTCTAGACTTGTTCACATGCATTTAAGTAGTTGTTACATAATCGTGAACATTCCTGGCTCCATGGCTAGCATAGAAGGAAAATGTTTTTCATCATACAGACTTCTTTGCTTCATTTTGTTCAAAATCCACGCAAACCTCTTTTTTCCTGATCTTGTTTTTACTTAAAAAAAATCTCTATCCAGGAATGAAGCACCCCCAGCACTGGTCTTTACCGCTGGTAGACGCCCACCTTCTCAGCCTGCTGTCTCCCTTTTTCTTTGGCTCTGCATTTGACATTTATCCAGATTTTGATCAAGTCCCATTGTAACTTTGCATGCATATTTTAAAATCAAATTACAGAAGAAAATATTCTCCCAAATTTTGCTCAAATAAGATATAAACCCAAGAATTGATTACTAAGAAAGGGCATTGTCATGTGATCTTGATTCCATTTCTCAGGAATGGAGAGCAAAGCCAGATGAGACACAAAAGAGCAACAATTAGTAAGCATTGTTTTGATTGTTTGTTACACATTTTAATTTTTCCAATACTCATGAAACTCAATCAAGCAGATACTGACATTAATCACACTCACTCTCCCATAAAAATGAAAAGAGAAAGATTAGACAGCTTTCCTAATTCCAGAATTCTAACCTCAGAGTCTGTGAGTTTGATCATGGCATACCTTGCTTCTTTGTGTGATTAACATTGATAAACTGTTGTATATTTTCTAACATATGCTTCTACAGGACTTAGTCATATTTGAAACTAACTAAAAAAATCAATGCTAGCTTGGAATGTTCTCAATGTCTTAAACTAGAAAAACTCAGAGATTGGATTTTCAATATTTTTATTTTAAAAAAGAAAACCAAGAACCTATATTTTGACTTCAGAACTATTTCAGAAATCATTTCGATTGTCAAGAAATATAGGATTATTTTCATTTAAATTAATCCTTTTACAAGGTGGGAAACCTGGAGTTAGAAGAGAAACCAGAAGTCCCAGGTCTGGCTAAACATTGCTCACCAATAGCTGGCTGTTTAGATGTCACTTTTTTATATATCCATTTCTTCATCTGAAAAGAAATTTTTTTCTGAATATTAATGTAGGTTTTACCTAACTCACTGCTTTGTTCTAAAGACAAATAAGATCATGTATTGGAAACACCCTGTGAATTGTACAGATTTTTTATATACAGTGGTGCACAGTGAAAGTTATCATGAAATACGATGAAGTGTCTCTTTGCCATATTTCCTAGTGATATGATTTTGACAAAGTTCTTTAAATTCTCTAATATTCCATTTTATAAGATCTAAAAACACTATACCTAAATTTCTAGGATTTTTGTCCACCTTACAGGAGATAATACTCATGTATAATTGACTTTTCTCAAACACAGATCTTGAGACAAAAATTCAAGTATAAATAATGTAACAAAATATATAGAAATAAGACAGAAAGGAAGGAAATAATAAAATGTACATTTGATCAAGCAAATTATCATCTTGGTTACTGGGATTTAAACCTCCTGGGGGAGTCTGAGGAATGGCACTGAAATAGTGATTAGAGGAACAAGCACAGATCAGTCCATGAACCCACAGACGCCACTCTCAGGTGGACTTAAGCCACGTCGCACTATTTTGCATCTGACTTCAATTGCGTTTTCTCTCTAAAGAGTCATCATAGCCCTGAAATTTCCCAGAGGCAAGCTCCAAGGCAAGGTGAATTAGTTATCTGTTGCAGTACAACAAGTCACCCCAAATATTAGCAGTTTAAAATAAAAAGACATTTGTATATTATGTAATTTCTGATTATTGACAATCAAGAAGGATCTTAGCTATCTAATTCTAGTTTGGGGCCATTCAGGAGGCTGCAGTCATGATATTGTTGAGCTAAAGATATCTGAAAGCAGGACTAGGGTAAGGCATCTGCTTTCATGATGACCAGTGCATCCTGTTATTGGCAGGATGGCCCAGTTCCTTGCCCCATAGACCTCTCTTTGGGCTACTGGAGCATTCATATGACCAAGATTTCCAAGCAGGACAGCAAGAGTAATCCTTTCCTATCATTCTCACTGTATCCTATCAGCTAGAAACAAGTCATTAAGTGCAGGTGAATTATAAAAGGAACTTTTCCTAAAAGAGAGAATAACTAGATAATGATGAACACAACTGGTGATAACGATAAGCTCTTAAGATTCAAATTGCAACACTGAAAGTTTTGGCCATAAGGATAAATTGATGTAATGGCAACCAATGAGTGTCCTGTGGAGGTAGTCCTGAGGACAAAGAGGTAATACAGTAGGAAAGTGGAGGTCACAGGGCATGAGGGAAAGGAGTTAGATCTAGAAGTTTCCTGATTCCTCTGTCAGTTTTCCAGTGAGTCAGAGAAGGCCCCATCCAACCCCTATAATGAACACTCTCATGGAATTCGCTTCATGTTTCTCGTATGCTTATCCACATTATCTATTCATATCATTAGTTTGTGGATCACTTAACCTACAGCTGTCTGCATATGACCTATACAAGAAGCAATGCCTGAAACTGCTGAGCATCTTTTGACCTCTCATGAACATATTTATTTTGTATAACCAGAGGTATACCTTTAATATCTACAGAGGAAATAAAATCGGGAAAGGAAGAGTTCCAGCCATTGTATTTGGAAAAAACCAAGAAGCGATTTTTTAACAATAAATGCCTGTTATTTCCTACTCTTCTGTTAATCAATACAACTGGTAATGAAATTCTCCATTTCTCCCATCATGCAAGATATATGAAAATGTACCATGTTGAGGAAATAAATGTGTTATGCTTCTAATAATCCCACTCATTCCCATCATTACTGGTAGAGTATGCATCAAATAAAATGTGAAAGGAAGATCTAAACCTTCTGTGATTGTTGTAGATTTCATTAGACTTTCCATGATATTGACAGTGCTAATCCTAGTGCCTTATTTGATTCAAATGAAAATAATTTTATTCTGTCTCAGTCATCTTTTGGAATTATAATCTCTGAGGAAGAATTATTTCTTTTCTTCCATGCATTACAATATTATTTTGCTCATTTTAGAGTTTCTAAGTTTGTTGATTGCCAAATTTCACATATAAATTCTGATTTTTGACTGATTTAAGACGAGGGGACAATAGAGGAATATTGCATTTCAGAAACTTAACCAACACAAGTGAAACACAGCTGTGTCAGGCACAGAACAAGTTCCACTATATTCTTTCAAACAATCACTAATGACGGATGGCAAATGTCTAGAACTTTGCAATATAGGAAATCTGTATTGCTGTAGTTCAACTCACCATGCCGTTCCCTTTTATTGTTTCCAGAGAGGAAGTTACGCATCACACGTGGAAGGACCAAAGAGTCTAGCTGATTCTTTTCTTGGAGTAAGACTCTAGAACAGGGTACATCCAAGTAGGTGTGTTCAACTGTGGGCCATAGGTCGCTTGCTCTCTTTTTATGCTACTAATGACAAACACATTTTTTAAGTTTGGTTGCTTATATGCATTAGCTATAGTATATATTTTATATGCAGCCTAAGACAATTCCTCTTTACTCAATGGCAAACCAAAAGACTGGACACATCTGCAACCAAAAGACTGAGATGCCATTGTGAAATTAATATTGCAATGTTGTTATCAACATGATGGTATCAATATCAATGTCAAATAAGATGTGTACACAGAGCATGCCCTTGGGGCACAGGCCTTACTGTCTTTATGTAAAAAGTATTTGGAGCATTTTATAAGTGCCTAAAACTGGTTAGCATTTATTCGATTTAAATTTTCGTATGCTTTTTTTTCATGTTCCTCTATCTTCTTACACCATAAGTTCCTGGGCACACTTCTTCTATTTTAATCATCATGTACATATATATCTATTCTTTTTAATCACAAATTAAAATTTTAGAGCCCCTGAAGCCCATCAAAAGAAAAAAAAGGAAACTATAGAGGATTCTTCTCTTTCTAAAAAAAATAAAATAAAAACAGCAAAATTGCATGTCTAGGAGACTTTTCCTCATTTAAAATATTTTTTCTGAAAAAAATACGTGTGGGGTCAGTGTAAGGATTAAGTGGGATGCTTTACTTTATGTGGCCCATTAGCTAGCACTGTCCATTATCTGAATGTGGATTTCATTCTAGTAAAAAAAAAAGTACAGGAATCACTATTTAAAACCACATTATCTTATTCAGGCTTTTGAAGTGTTCATGCATATTGAAGGGAGAACTTAGGATCCCCAAGGTTTAATGCACCCATATTAAATAAAGAAGAGTTTCTCCGTAGTGCACTTAATGTAGAGAGAAGAAAGACCAAAAGACAAGAGAAGAAAAATCAATAATACAAGCTGCAGTGAAATTAATACACATGTTGAGTCACTCTAAGCAAATACATTTTGATATTCTTAACATTCTAATCAACTAAAACATTTATGCTACATTATAATCAAAAAGGCTTATGTTCTTTTAGGCATAAAATTTAAAAATATATAAAGAAGATACAGAGAGAGATGGGGTTTGAATGTATCCTCATTTCTCAACAAAATGCAGAGACAAATACATCATATTGCTATTTTTAAAATGTTTTCATAAACTATCTTAGCTAGAAGTATGATTTATTGATAATTAAAATTTTTAGACTTCATATAATATATAATTTGGACCAAATATTTACACCACGTTTTAAATAATTATCTATTCAACAAGTAATATGCTATTTATCTTATGTCATCTCACATCCAAATTTGTATTACACATTTGAACAGAAGCTACCTGACATTATAATAATACCAGGTTTATATAGGTGTATAAGCACACCATCTAATAACAAAGACTTAAGTGAAATTAAAGAGAAATATGATTGAATGTGGCTTGAAACTTTTATGTATTCTACTGTATTCTATTGCATATGAAAACTATACAGTAGGAATATTTTTCTTTTCAGTGTAAAATAAGCAATTTTTAGTTAAAGATATCATTAGCAAGTATAATATGACTGGAGTTAGAGCTTCTCAATAGTAATATTGAGAGTCTTACAGTTAGCTGGATATTAAAAAAAAACTTAATTACTTTAGTCTTAAAAGAGATTCCACATCATTTCTCACAAAGACATGTCAAATCATGTGTGACTTGGTTCCAAATACTATAGATCTATATTATTAATCTTTGAATGCCAAAAAGAAATTAGGATTAAAAACCTCCCACCTCTGTCTTTAATCATTAGCAAATATTTATGAAATAAGATTGATGGACAATCTGAATTTGCTCTTTGTTGTTACAAGTTTTTTAACTTCATTATAAAATCTTTGCTCATTCTTTTAGATTAAAGAACTGTGCTCTTTTAATATCATGAAACAGCATCTTACTGAGTGAGCATGAAGCATTACTATACATACGCCAACTGCCCAAATGAAGAACTTCTGGCCTGATACTTCCACGTGGCCTTTAAGAAGGCCCATTTGAGGTCTCACCACATCCATACCAAGAGGTATTTGAGCAAAATCTAACATCTCACTTTTCCTGGTTTGTCTTCCTTTGGGTCAGTGAGATGATTTCTCAAATTTGGGGGGAGATGGGGAGAATGACCAAATTAGAATTGACAGCCTGTTTTGATTTGAAGCTATTTAGACCCACACATTTAGAAAAAAGAATTCCTTCACACAGGCCAACCTGGAATGCTCAGATTTAGGGACAAAAGCCCCAGTTAAAACAAAACGTGGAATTGCCTAGTTGTTTTCTTACATATTGATTTCTCCTGGTAGTTAAGTGTGGATGAGATGTGTTTGGACTAAATACCAATATGATAGTCAGTCCAAACATGTATCAACTGTGCTTTCAGAAAACTAGCAAGTACACACAAGGAATGGACATATGGAGAATGAATAATGTGGACAGAATCTTGTAAGTGGCTTCCTGTTTGTAAAATTTAAAATGAAGGCATAGTTTTCTGATGTGAATAGGGTTGGGATCAGGGTGTTTTCTTATTTCTATTTTTCTAATTTATTGATTTTAAAATCATCACTGAGAGCTTTCACATAAAAAAGTTAAAGTTTCTATGGAAATAGAAATTTTCTGACAATTAAAGACGTTTGACTGCATTAGTTGGTTATACATCTATTTATTTTGGTGACTAGTACTGTCTGATAATTGTAACTAGACAAAAAGAGAGAAAGGTAAGATATAGAAAACATAGCAAATTCTTGACTTGGTAAGGTAACATTAAGCTACCATAATGTTTTATCTTAGTTGCAGAAGCTTCTCAGGGAAATATAAAATACTTAAGGGTGTGGTGGCCACAGTGATTCCACAAATTCTTTGACAGCACTTCTTTTAAGTAGCAGAGTTTTCTTCTCCTTGAAAGTGAACTAGATATAGTGGCTCACTTCTAACCATAGTGTGCAGCAGAAGCGAAGGTTAGTAGTGTACATCAGGACATAAAACATATTTGGCTTTCTTTTTGGTCTCTTCTCTTGGTTCACATATCCCAGAGGAAACAGCATGTCATAAAGGACATTCAAGGAGATCCAGAAGATATTCACTGGAGAGACTGAGGCCTCTTCCAAGTCACAGGAGTGAGTCATCATGAAAACTGAGTTTCCAGTCCCAGTTGGGCCCCCCAACAACTGTGGCACCATCTGACATCTTAAATGCAGCCTCATGAGAAACTCAGAACCACAACTATCCAGCTTAGCCTTTCCCGGATTCCTAGCTCCCAGAAATTGTGAGATGCTAAATGTTTTTGTTTTAAACTGCTAAGATTTGGGGTAATAGAAAGAGAGGGATAGACAGAGGAGATGAGCCACTTGTATCGTTAATCCCAGATGTACAAAATGAAGGATTTTTGACAGTGCTCAGAAAAATCAGCCCAATGCTGCAGCTACAACTTGCTGATATTTGTCTACTAATCCCGCAGCAGCACCAGCTTTCCAGTGGGCTGATCATACGTGTAACATTTAACTCCATAGAGTTAGGAGAAGAAAGAATACAATAAGTGAAAATTTAGATTATGGAGAAAAGACCTAAAACTTCTACTCTTCAATCTATCTATCCCTTACTCTGCCTCAAGAAAGAAGGAAAATCAGATGAAAAATATTCTCCCATTGAGAAAGGGTGAGTGTTGAATGCTGAATTTCCAGGAAGGAGCTATTGGTTAAAAGTCTGCTACAGGAGTGTAGCCCATTTCAGACATTTCCCAGGAAGCCTGGTTGTGATAAATCTCAGGTTACTGCAACATGGTAGTGCATAGCCCCTGCATGCTTTTTAGTCTTTTTGTCTTCAAGTCACATGTCTAACAGAATTCCAGAACTTATTTTCCCTAAAAAAAAGAGCTGTCTCTGCCTGTCTCCTCCCTCCTTTGTTCTTCCCTGAAAGTAGGCTTGCACCCTTGTCTATCAAGAGGATATTTAGATGGGCAATTCAAAACAGTTCCATTTGAGGCCATAGAGCAAATGTTTCTCCTCCTCCTTCTCTTGTCTCTCTCTGTGGCTCTCTTTCTCTGTTTCTATCTCTGTCTCTCTTTTTCTTTGTTTCTCTGTCTCTGTCTCTGTCTGTCTCTCTCTCTCATTCTGTCTCTCTGTCTCTCCCTCTGTCTCTGTCTCTGTGTCTGTCTATCTGACCCCCCCCCTCTCTATATATATGTATATAATCAGCAGTGTTGCGGTAAGATAAGAGGTTCAGATAAAAGTTTTGCCAGGAAGTAGTATGCAACATGTGGAGAAAAAAAAACTTTTTTCATGAAATCCAACCCATCAATTAGAGCTTTGCATTGAGTTTCAGAGCAGTACAGAATATCACTTTGT
>RJWT010009837.1:0-10950 GCA_004365215.1 Cuniculus paca | reverse complement strand
ATATTCGTGTGTGTGCGTGTGTGTGTGCATGCGTGCAGTCATCCTTTAGTACCTGCAGAGAACTAGGGAATTGATTACAGGAGATCCTGTGGATACCAAAATTTGAGGATGATCAAATCTCTTATATAAAGTGGCATAGAATTTTATATAACCTATGCACATTCTCTAAAGAGAATGTGTCATCTTTAGATTATTATAATACCTAGTGCAATGCAAATGTTATATAAATAGTAGTTATACTATACTAGTTAGGAAATATGAAAATACAAGTATCTATACATGTTCAGTATAAACACAATTTTCTTTTTAAATATTTTCCATGTGAGTTTGGTTGAATCCATTGATAACAGAAACTTCAGATATGTCTACACGCACGTGCGCGCACACACACACACACACACACAGTATACAAGAGAGGTGACTGAACTGAAGCATGGTGGCGATGTTAGTTGATTTACAGTGTTTCCTGGATGTTACTGCTCTTTTTGCTAGACAATTATTACATAAAACGTGTGAATTTTTGTTTGCATTAATTGGCAGATCAATGAATACAGTGCTACCACCCTAGACTATCTCAGTGTCAAATTGTCAGTCAAACTAATGCTCTGCAAAATGTGGACAAATACAGAATTATTCCAAGCAAGACTCAGACACTGTCATAGCAGACAAAACTCCATAGTGTCGGGTTCAAAGTAGGTATACTGGAAATAGCAATTTAACATCCTTTGTCCTGATGTTGTAGTCTCTGTACCCAACTCCCATTATTTGAGAAGGCAGTTTTGCCTGAATATGAACTGTGGAATTGGACCACAGCTGATCAGCTGTGAAATAATTTAACCACTTGGAAAATCAAGAACAAAAATAACCCCAGAGTTATCATTGTCATGACAGTTTAACAAAGTCTTCTCTTTGGCATGAAAATGACTTTAAAAAGCAAAATTCTATTCAGCCCCAAGAAATTAATATTATATATTAAAAGCATGCAATGAAAGTCTGGTGTATACTAAACTTCTTGTACAACTATCTCATTTAATTTTCATTTAAAATACTTGTGGAATCAGTGCTATTACCATTCCTATTTTACAGATAAGGAAACTGAGACTTAAAGAATTTAAATCAAACAGTCAGTAGCACAGTCTAGGTAGGCTGCTCCCAGAATATTCATTCCTAACCTCTTTGTGATTGTATCTCTAATAAGAAAGAATCCTGAAAATCCTGAAGTACTATTAAATAACACTATCAGATTCTGCTAGGGACTATGAGATGGCACTCGTAGAATTATGCAAACTGTGATGATTTCAAAAGAGAGAGATGAATAATATTTACTTGTCTTTTCTTATAGCCTCGTATGGTCTCAAACACACACATCTTCCTCCCATCTCTCTCTCCTCATGGGAATATTCAATCTTCTCTCCCTGAGTCAAATCCTGGTATGTAGGAGATACACTTTGTGTAGGTCAAACAGCCACCTTCTTCCTTGTTCAAACCACAGACTAATCAGTCCCAAGTCACTGTGGCCATTGCCCTTGACCAACAATTCCCAGCATCCTATGGAAAATCTACACACTGAACACCATTGCCCAGTTATGCCATTGAAAAGTGCTGTTTACCAGCATCACCACATAGACGGTTTTTCTCACAGCACTGCTCCGAGCACTCACTTTGCACAGGAATATCAGCAATTTCTGATATTTCTATAATCTTTTCCCTTTCTTTGAACCTGGGATTGTGCCTGAGGGACCTCTGTGAGACAATCTGAGGCATTTCAACCAAATGGAAGTGTGTATTCCTCTTAACATGAATAAAACCTCTTGAAGATATTTCCTCCCCAAGGCCTTGCTATTATTCTAGACAGTTGAGCAGGGCTGGCTGTTGGCCCTCCAAAAGGGTGCTTATTTTCTGTGCACAAGGCTCCATGGTTCTTCATGAAAATAGCGCCTGGCAGATCCACAAGTCAACCCTCAGAACATGCCAGAGGAACTCGAATCTACACAGTACAGATTAGGGTATCTTCAGCATTCTGGATATGTTGTCAGAAGACCATCATCAATTAGCTTTGTAGTCAACACACTCAGTGTATTCAAATATTTATTTTTAAAAATGCATGCTTCTTGCTACAAATCAAACAGTTCGTGATAACACTATTAAGTAATTAATTCCTAAAAATAAAAGCTCTATGATTATGCATAATTTACAATCTTTATAATTAAGGAATCTTCCAATTTTGGTGCACTATAAAATATAAAAATTACAACATTATCAATGAATTTATCTGTCAATTAAGCCCTAAATACCACAATGGTTGAGAATACATCAGCAGCAGCAGCATTGATAAAACCTTGGTCAAAGAGAAGCCATTAGAACAAACCTTTCACATGTGAATTAATATACTAATTATGTATATATTTGCAGGATGAGTTTGTTTGAGAAGGGTAGACAATAAGCATAAGAAATCTAACACTTTGGGGAAACAATGTAAGAGCCTTACTTTGCTTTTCAAGGCTCTAATCAAGAAAACAAAGCAGAATAGAGTTGCCTGCACTGAGATCCCGTGGCAGAAACATACTCTAAAATTTAAGCCTGATCTCTGGACTCCCAAGTCATGTCTTGATCCACTCTTCCAAGTGTGCTCCTGGATACAACAAGCATGTATGCATGCAGAGAGATGTGAACACAGAAGTTTGATTCATGGAGCCCCTGCATGGACGCCAGCTCTGTCCAGCAAGTTTCCTCCACGATTACCACATAAGATGTTGTACCTACTCTGAGGGAAGTCACAGTGCTACCTTATTTCCTTGTGGTATCTTTGTTAATTTTTTAAGTAATCTAAACAAGTAGACATGTTCATAGAGTTCTACATGAAGTAGCCTAAACTGACAGAAATTAATTTACTTATTCACAGTCACAACAGAATGATAAAGCTGAAGTTTGAGCCTAGATCTGCATGATTCTGTATCCCACATTCTTTCAGAATTTGAGGTTTTGGAGTTGTGTTGTTTCCAGAAGGCCACAATTTTTTTAAATGCATGCATATGAACACAGACTGCTGTGGAATGAAAATTGACAACTTTAGAATTGAAAGGACCAGGAAGTGATGAAAATACATGAGAAATAGATGGTGAGAATCCAGAGGATCAAGGCAGAAGTTGTCTTGGAGGCCACTGAGGTGGGAGAGCACACCCAGGTATGGGTCTGAATGAGAGCAGGTGGCACATGGAATCAGAATGAATTGATTAGGTAACAAGTTCGGAAGAGAGTTCTGTAAGTGGACACTGCAATTGCAAAGAGCCATTATTTTTCGTGATGTCAGGGTGATAACTTACTAAAAAGTTAGGAACATCTTGCCATATTAAATTTAAATGATGCTTTTTCCTGAAATAAATGACCTCAGAAATTATACTGCACTGAATTTCTGCCATTGCCAAAGCAGAATCTATGTACTTTGTAAATTTAAATCTATAAAGCTGGAGAAAAGGGTTGTCTTAATTTTCTCTCGTTGTTAAGACAAAATACTTGACACCCAACGTTAAAGGAGGAAAGGTTTATTTAGCTCACAGTTGGCAGAGGTTTCAGCCCATAATTGGCTGGCTCCAAGGCAAGTGACATTCACGGTGGCCGAAGATGCCAAAAGCAAGAGAGAAAGAGAAGAGCAAACCTCTTTCCATTCCTTATTTGCACGCAGGCTACCTGTCTAAGGGCGGGTGTAGGACTCACACCTTTAAAGCCAGCATTGGACCATGAATCAGTCACTAATTCTAGATTCATCCAACTCAGGAAATGTATCCCATGACCTCAAGAGGCTTTGGGGGGACATTCAGACATAAACCATAACACAGGTATTGTAAATTCCTATGGTTGTCTTAGAAAACAAGTCATTTTAAAAATATTTTATATTAAAATAACAGTGTGATGGCATACTATCACAGAATTAATAATCATATTCCTCAAATCCATCTTCTCAATCACCATTAGTAACAGAAACCAGTTTTCTTTAGGTGAAAGTACAAGCTAAAAGACATTTAACAGATTTTGTTTGGAAAAGGTATAGCTCCAGTCAGTGATATGTAAGCAAAAGACCTGGGTGAGATTTCTGCAAAAGTGCATCTGCCTCTGCAGACTCTAACGATAGTAGAGCAGCAAGACAGAGGGTCCTAGCAATGTCAAAACACCAAAAATTGCCTACCTCTAGGCTCTTCTATGAGGGAGGTGAGATACTCCTATGTGTTAACCTGTTACTTTTGAGCATTTTTCTATTTTGTGTGGTAAATATGATCCTAACCAATACCGGACTAAGTAGATTGTGTAATCATTGCCTTAGGATATTTTTTTTGTACTGGGAATTGAACTCAGGACCTCACATTGCCAGGCAGACGCTGTGCTGTTGAGCTACATCCCTGCCCCCACTTTTTGTTTACTTTTTTTTTTGCGTCAGCATATTAATGCTAGGTAATCTTAAATTAAAATTGAAGTAAACAATAATAAATAGATAATTCAAGTAATTAAAATTTATATGTGGTGTTTGTAGCAAAATTTGGCCCATGCATGTCAAATATAATAATGATTTGAAATCCAATGTAGGAAGAACGAGTCAGAGCTAAGTGACAATAGATTAAAACCATTTTGAATATCTCCCACATCTCCAGGATTTCATACACAGAGCATAAAAAACCAAAGACAATGAAGCACTTGGTCCATTTTTATACATAATTAATATTCCATGGTAAAAACAGAAACACTCAAATGCAGCAGAAATGCAGGAATTCATTTTAATTACCATTAGGCTATGTATTTTCCATTAAATTATCTTCAGTAAATGTGCTACTTCTAAAAGTAATATGAATCTTTAATTATAGGCTTTAGGATGGTCTACATATGAAACTAGTTATAAAGAAATAGCAGAGTAAATAAGGGATATACATTGCTAGAAACTCTTTCCAAAATTCTGCTACAGCATGGCTTTCTCCTCTGTTTGAGTGAGTCAGGTCAACAGAAGACTGAAAACTCAGTCAGACAATAGGATGCTTCCAGAAAGAAGAGGAAGAAAAAAGGAAGGGCCATGGGACATTACTAAATGGGATGCCATGTATATTCCAAAAGTTTTCTTATAAACTGAGAAAATGAAAAACATAATGTACAATATAATGCAGATAAGTCCAATTTCTGTCAGAAAGCAGAGACAGGAAATCCAAATGGGAAATTTTCTTGGCTTCAAAAAGGGGCAAGTCCATTGAACATGTCACACTAATCAGAAAGTGTCACATACGCTCATGTTATCTTGTTTTACCATTTATTATTGAATAGTTGATCTAACCCCACAACCTCATTCATCGCTCTTTTACAAAGGAATTCTGAAATGTCCATCTTCAGGCCTCAATTTATTCCCTGAATTCCTGACTGGAATACTGTTATCACCATATAGTACCCTGTTTTCACTCCCTGACCATCCAAATCACCAGGGCATTAGGTAAACCTTTTATGTCCTGTTCTGTCCTGCTCAGTAGTCCTTTCCCCTTTGTGCTCTTGAAGCATTTGATACCCTCTCTATTAAAATATTCATCTCTTCATGGAGGTTAATTTTTTCTCATGCCACCACTATCAGTCTGTGAGTTACCTGAGGTACTGTGGTATATCTATTTTCATATCTTCAATACACAACACTCTGCCTTGTAAGTAGCAGATGCTTAATTTTTCAAAATCGATATAAAAGGAACTGCCATGTTACTTAAAGGATGTTTTTCTTTACCTTATATATTTTTCCTCTTCCTTGAAAAATTATCTGTTACTTTTGTTTTATTCTCAAAAGATAATGGCTTAATATAAGTAGAAAACCAAACCTGAGAGATATTAATACTCCTGTTGTGTTACAGAGCACATTTCAAGTGCACCATGGTGCTTAATAATCACCCTAATTATTTATTAAAATTTAACTTTTTTCCAGTTAATTAAATTCACATTGGTAAAGCAATTCAATTTGGGCAGATAAGCAGCTTTTTACACATAAGCATGCTGTTAAAGGCTGACTGAGTACAGCTTTTACAGCTGTTAGAGGTTTCCAAATTTCCTTACTTAAATACATACATGGCAACATTATTTCTTTAACATGGGAATTCTCTTCAAAGAAACAGTGAGACTTAACCTGCTGTCATCAAAGTGGCAAATGTTAAATAATTTAGAGAGCTGTTATTTTGTCCTTTACATTGCCACATACTTTTAAAACAAAAATTAAATATTATTCTTTTAAAAAAATAAAAATTACATATTAATAAAAACTATTGCATAAATTTTGATCTTCCTAAACAATTTACCTTACTATGAATGAGTGCTCTGAAATTTACGCCAACAACAATGAAATACAGAGCCCTTTTTACTTTAGACGTCATCATCCCAGAATGTATTGATTCTTGGAAATATATGCCTTTCCCTCTGTTTTTGGACACAGCTGCTATTTTTGGAGTACACAAGCAGAGACAGTAATATTTGCCAGACATGCAGTCTCTAGGAGTGCTGATATGATTCTGGAGGTTCAATCTTAAAAACACCACGCTCCAGTAGGGATCAGCCTGCTGGATACACTGCTCCACAAGAAATTTCCCTGGACATCAAAACAGAATGGCTCTGGAACTTGATTGCAACTCTCTCTCTCTCTCTCTTTTTAAGGAGGCATACTTTTTTATTTTTTTAAACTTCTAAATGTATTTAATTGTATTATATTTTGAATTTACCAAATAAGTACAGAAAATAGACTTCCATATACCCTTCACCTAGATTTGACAGGTGTTAAAATCTTATTATTTACTCCAGATTTTAAGAAGTAAAACTGTGCTGCCATATTTTAAGTCTCACTTCGCATTCTTTCTTCCTCTCTCTCATCTAAGTAATCATACACAAAATAGCAGAGTATCTTATTTATAGATGCATCTTAATGCAATAAAAATTTATGAAGAACTTCTTTTAACTAAGGATTTGATGATGATGAAAAAAACAGATTGATTCTAAGTTTTTGAAACTATTTTCTACAGTCTTATCAGATCAACTTTTTTCTGAAAGGTGAGATAGCAAACATTTGAGCTTTCTGTTGCAATTACCTAACTCTGCTTTCGTGGTACAATAGTAGCCCCCATCGATGCACAAATCAATGCACATGGATGTGTCCTCATATCCTCTTATTACAAAAACTGAAGGGAAACTGGATTTGGTCCACTGTAGTCTGCTGACTCCTGTACCAGACAGTTTAAATTAAAGCATTTCATTTCATGAAACAGTTGCTTGAAAAACAGGTACGTATAGAATGCTATAAATAATTGTTGCGTCTCTGAAGGATAGCAAATTGCCTTAGTATCCCGTCTCCTTTTACAATGATATAATTTTAAACACATGGGGGTCTGGAATCAAGATTAAATTTCCCACACTCCTGTGCAGGTAGATGTGATACTATGACTAAGTTTTGCCCAGTGAAATATGAATAGAAGAGTTGCATGGGAGCTCCTAGGAACCTCCCTAAAAAAAGTTTGCATGTGCCCTTCGATGGTTTTTGCTTTGCATCCTACATACTATAGCTTGAAATGTGATTTTAATCACTAGAACTATTTTAGCTCATATGAACATGGACCTCATCCTAGCAATGGAGGAGGAATTTGCTGGAAGGGACCCATGTCTTTAGGAACTTGGGATACACAAGTCCTAGTAACAATATCATCCTTTGGATGTCCGTGTTTATAAATTTTTTGAAGAAAGAAATAAATTCTAGTATTGTCAGATCCTAATTATTTAGAGTTCTTCTGCTACTTGTAATCAAGCTTAATTCATACTGATACTCCTTCAGGTCTCTCTCAGTGGACAACAGGCAAAACCCTTAGGTCCAGGCAACATCAATCTTCTAATCTAACAGAGTTTCCTACCTCCTCATCCAAATTCTGCGTTCTCACATCTCTTCATGATGGAAACTTCTGGAAAATTAACCATTATTTACTACATTAATAAATTTATATAAGACGTAAAGTAGTATCAGTATCCTATGTACAACTGCCCAAAGCAGAGATCTAAAATGCTATGTGAAGATTCTATTCCTTGTATTTCCCTCACTCTGATTAGTGCTAATCGCTAGCAGCAGATTCATGCAAATGCTGGCAATTTCCATGTGCTTCGTTCTAAATGCTGCTGCCGCTCACCCTGGAGAACAGGCTCTGTTTCACTCGACAGCCAAATGTTCTCTGCACAGGTGTCACTGCAGTGGCGGCTGGCGCTGTTTGTGCTGTGGCGGCTGCAGCTGGAAGAAGCAATTCCAGAGTAGGCAAAATCTGAAAAGGGTCACCCTAATGCATCTAAACCATGTATGCCTTTGCCTCTTTGAACTTCTTAGCATGCACACCCTTAGATACAGCATTCTGGGTTTGGAATAATTCATTTGGCATCTGTTTTTATGTAAGGCACTTTTCTCCATCAGGTCCAGATCCAAGACTGGGAAGAGTTAAATTGTAAAGGGAATTACAATCTCCACTTCAATGTAATTTTAAAAAGAGAAAGATAAGCAGATACAATTAATATTTCTAACATGGAAAAATTACTGGGAAGAAAAAGAACCAGAATGTTAATGTTGCTTATCTCTGACTGTTGAAGTTGTAGATGATTCATTACTTCCTTTTTACTTTCTAAAGGTTCTATAACAAATATTTATTTCTTTTGAAAACAGGAAAAATATAAAACTCAAGTGCCTGAAACACTTGATTAAAGAAAGCACATGAGAATGAAAAAATAGTAGCAAAATCAACATGGCAGAGAAATTAAGAGCAAATAACAAACCAATAATTCTCATTTATATGCATTAAGGAAGACATTGCTGCCTCAAAGAGCAAAATGAGCCAGTGGTCTCTTTCACTTTGGCTGGTCTGGGAATATCTGTGCAATTTACCTTCCAGTCACTTCCTTTCTGAGCCTTTGAGCCCCAGTTTTCTTCTCTGTGAAACTGTACCCAGGCCTCAGAGTTGCTAAAAAGCCTAAAAATTGATATGAAAGCATTTAGACTTCAAACTCTAGTAGGCAAATAATCAGTCCATATAATTGTGATAGCAGATGTTCAAGCAATTCATGAAATGCTATGTGAGCACATACTGTGAACATCAATGTTGAATGGGAAACAAAGACGAATGAGAAAGCCACTCCGTGTCTCTAGATGTCGCAATCAAATTGGAGTGATAAAACACAAACCCAAGTAGTTATGACGCAACATCCCTCACAAGAGAGGAACAAAGTACAATAAATTTCAGTATAAAGATGTAAAGGATCATCCTGGTAAGGATAGAGAAAATCCTGAATTCCTGAGGTGGCTGTCCCACCACTGTGTGACACACATATGTGTGGCATATAGTATAAAAGATACAGGCATTTAACTCTTATAGCAATACAATTATCATCAGTCCCATTTTCCAGCTGAGTAATTGAGGTAGAGAGAGACAAAAGAAGTTCCCTAAACTCACATGACAGAATTTAACCCTGAAAGTCACTAATATTTGAGTGAAGCTTTGAGCGGTTTTAAGGATTTTCCCATAAAACAATGAAGGAAGGAGTAATGTCCTGAGGGAGCTCATCAGGAACAAAGGCACAGAAGCAAGAAAGCAGAGAGCTTTGGGGAAGCAGCCCATGACTCTGAAAAGAGTCAAGTCTAAATGTATGGTTGGAATCCTCACTCATTTTGTGACAGTGCTAAAGCTCCTCAAGTATTCTAATCTTTATCTACAAAGTAAAGCTAATAACATAGTCCTTGCAGGGTTGATATGAAGAGAAAATAAGATTATATGAAGTGCCTAACCCAGTGTCTGCTATATGGTAGGTACATAATAAATTGAGACCATTACTACTAATCACTGAATAACCAGCTAAGACATAGCACAGGGTAAGGTAAGAACCAGGCAACAACGGGCTACAATGATAGACAGGATACAAGCTGGGAAGATCTTTAATGCCCAGCCAGGAAATTTGAACTTTTTAGTGTCATTGGAAGTTTACAAGCAGACTCTGTAAGGTTACAAAGAATATTGAACTTGTTTGACTTCCCTGAACACTCAATTAGTGTCCAGAGAAAGACGGCACTGTAGAAGCATCAAGGGCTAAAATATAAAAATGTTTGGAAAACAATCCACATTTACTTAGAAGGATATGACCTTTGACCACCCAGTTTACTGGATGGGCAAAGTTTCTGGATAGAACAGTACATTATTAAATTCTAGAAGTGTCAATTTTTAAAAGGCTAAAATGATGTAAAGAAACTTTTAAATAGGAAATGATTTAATTGTCTTTATTCATTTATCATCCAAAGGTTAATGCCAAATCCAACAACTTCTCATTCTAAGCAAATGGAGTTAAGAAAAGCAAAGAACAAAGAAAATATGAATTAATTAATTTTAAGTTTGAATTTAACCTAGTTGGGCACACAAAAGAACAAATGGCAAGTTAGTCAACAAATACGTAATCAATTTTGTCTAATATGGGATATGAGCTTTACATTTTGTTGAGGGTTTTATATACTTCATTTCTATTATATATTCAGAACTGAAGTATTATTTTATCACATCTTTTAGATGAGAAAATTAAGGCTCAGAGATGTTAAGCAGTTTGTCAAAGTACACAGATATGGTAAATGGTTTGAACCAAGATTGAAAACTAATCTTTACTGCTCTATTACTTATTGCAAACCAATAACACAATCACCAGTACCACTACCACCACCTCCACCTACATCTTAGGAACCACTGCAGTCACACCCACTAGCATTATCATCACCTTATTACCAGCACAACCACATCCTCCAAACCATTACACTACCATAACTACCACCACTACCACCATCAAATCCTACAATATCCACACTACCATCACTGGACTCATTGCCATCACTATACCATTATTGATCCATTCCTCTTGACCTCCAACGCACCCTTTTGGCTTCCAGAAAAA
>RJWT010009836.1:0-24776 GCA_004365215.1 Cuniculus paca | reverse complement strand
TCCTTGAGGAAAATGCTTTCATTTACACATTTACTTGGGATCTCAGATCAAAAGATACCTTTCACTTGGTCTATCTGTGATTTACTGACTTTCTAAAACAAAGCTCGGGTCCTGCAAGTCCTTCTGATTTGGAACACAAACTGCTGAAATAAAAAAAAAAAGAAAAGATGAAGAATGTTAAGACTTCCTCCCAAATCTTTCAGAATAAAATTTAGTCTCTGAAACAGCAAATGTTTTATTCACAGGAAATTCAATTAAAGTGTACATCTCTTCTGTTTCCTAAAAAAATTAATTTGCATCTTAACTTGCTACTGCTGTGCCCAGGATTTTTAAATTAAACACTAAAAATGAGCTTGTCAACTCTGGCAGCTTTAGATTGGGAGCTAAATGCTTCATAAATTTTATTTTGTTTTGTAGTCAGTTAAAATACTCTTACAACTCAACTAGTGCTGTCTTAAATTGTTAATAGGTAGGTTTTAAATGAGTTTTAAATTAGACTCTCTTTCTCCACTTGCACACTAATTCACCTCATTTACTTCATGTATTTTTATCTACTTGCCAGACTCATGACCTCAGAATTTAATAGGAGTTATTGCGTCATTTGCATAATTCCAGAAGCCCAGTAGCCCATTTCTACTTTTTATGCTTCTCAACTATTTTAGTACTGATTCACTAATAATGCAGAAAAATCAGTATTAGCTTATAAGTGCAGAAATTGTGACTATTCTTTATAGTTTTCAAGCTTGAAATTCAAGAGATTTTTAAAAATGCATACACTATTAGTTGATTATATCGTTTTTATAAATTAGAATTCTTTTAATCTGCAAGCAGGCCACCTCAGATTACATTTTGTGAGAGCTGTAGAGTATAGATAGTTTTAAGTATGACCAAATCTTATCCTATGAAGAGCTAGACTCAAAAGAAAGTCAAAACCCAGTTGCTTTAAGAAAAGGTCTATAATGATGAATTTTGGTCACCAGAGGTCGCCATTGCTCAAAAGCGTATTCTTTCGTGTGTGTGTGTGTGTGTGTGTGTGTGTGTGTGTGTGCGCGCGCGCGTGTGTGTGTGTGTGTGTGTGTAGTCCATTGTTTTTTATTTTATTATTGTTATTTTTTATTTTAAAGAGAAAAAACAGAAAAGAAAAACAAAAACAAAAGAGGCAAACAACTACAAAAATGAAAAACCCAAACCAATAACGATATGGGTTTTCATAACAAGGTGATAGGAATTTAACAGTGGTTGTTATATTGCCTTTTTTATCTTCAAAAAAGTTGCTTAGGTTACCAAATACGGACATGCAAAGTTGATCAAACTGTATAAGTATTACCTATTCTTTTCCATGAACTAATAGTATCAGTAGTATAATCATAGTAGCCATCTTATGTATGTATATACTAATTTATATCTTTTTCTTTTTCCCTAATTTCTTTTCTCCTCTCCCCCATTCCAGTCGCCTCTTCCTTCTGAGCAGTCTCATACTCTTTCAGTATCTATTGTAGACCTTGGATCTTATTTACTCTTTCAGTTTCTTACACTAGGGAGACAATATGGTATTTACCTATGTGAGTCCGATTTATTTCACTTATCAGTATGGTCTCAAATCACATTCATTTACCTATAAAATCCTTGAGTAGATCCTTCTTTATAGCTGACTAGTACTAGTATAAAAGTACTAGTATAAAAGTACAGCATCCACTCCTCGATTGATGGGAACTTGGGTTGTTTCCAAGATCTGGCTATTACAAATTGTGCTACTATAAACATGGGTGCACATATGTCACTGTGGTATGATGTGTTCAATTCCTCTGGGAAAATGCCCAGAAAGGGGATAACTGGGTCAAATGGGACCTCTAAATTCTAGGTTTCTGAGGATTCTCCACACTGATTTCCACAGTGGTTGCACCAGCCTAACCTCCCACCAACTGTGAGAAAATGTTCAGCATCATTGGTCATGAGAGAAATGCAAATTAAAACAACATCTCACTCCAGAAAGAATGGCCAAGATAAAGAAGTCAATCAATAACAAATGCTGGAGGGGCTGTGGCAAAAAAAGAAACCCTTCAAAGCGTGTTGTTTAGTGGTAGACCATCTTGTAACCTGATGCATATTTAAAACTCCCTGACTTACTTTTTCAAAAAAGTACTTAGTACAATTCTAGCACTTCATAGGATAATGAAGGTATCAGAAAAAGACACCTTAGTAAAATCTTGCAGAATAAAAATTTTATCATCGATAGATGGTAGACAGAGACATAGATAAGTGATTGATTGGTAGATAAATAGATAGATCTGGGTAAATCAATTCTATATTTTTCTAAAATCTGTAGGTATATATATATGAGTAAAATGCAGACTTTATATCAAAAGATAAATGCAACACTGAGTAATATTTACTGTAGACAGGATAAAACACACAGGATAAAACACAGAATAAGAGCAAAGTGTTTCTAACATCATCTGAGTTGGGAAGGAAAGCCAAGAAAGATTTTGTAAACGAGGCATAGGGGTGTGTTTCTCATGGGATGTAGAGGATGAGTTGATTGCAATCTAGACCAGAGGTTGGGAGGGCACTTGGGTCCGAGGGAAGAGACTGAGCAAGAGCCGTCAGCGTCTTTCATTACTATTTTTAAATGACATGATCCTACCTTGTTCATGGTACAACTACCTCATAATAACCAAGTATTTCTATGCTATCCAATTCACTCACATGTAAGCTGTAGCCATCAAATACATTGTTGCTATTATTGTTTGATACATTTTACCTCTTAGATCAATGAAGGACGAGAACAATAGAAGTTCTTGGTTTTACTCATTCCTCCTTCCTCTTTAAGGATCTTTCTTTTTATATAGATCTGAGTTTCTTACCGCTTTTTT
Source organism: Cuniculus paca (assembly GCA_004365215.1). NCBI lineage: Eukaryota > Metazoa > Chordata > Mammalia > Rodentia > Cuniculidae > Cuniculus > Cuniculus paca. Next base: position 21,903 of record RJWT010009836.1, on the reverse strand, counting down.
TTTTTCTGAAGGACTTTTTCAATATTCCTAGGAAGGCAAGTCTCTCTCATTTTTTTCTGATGGAAGTCTTTATTTCTCCTTCATTTTTGAATTGTACCCTATAATTTTGTGGGGTTGTTATTTTATGTCAAAAATTTAGAGACGTTAGGCACTTAACTCTCTTGCTTGCGTGGATTATGAGGAGATGTCAGCTCTCATTCTTATCTTTGCCTGTCTATAAATGCCTTTTCATTCAATTTTTTCAACATTTTTTCCTTCATCTTTAATTTACTGCAACTCGAACATGGCATGCTTAAGTGGAGGCTTTTCTTTTGTTATCATTACTATTATTATAATTTTTGGCATTTGTTCTGCTTGGTTTACTTAGCTTTTTGGATCAATAGTTTGGTGCCTGACATTAACGTAGAGAAATTCTCCATCATTATTGCTTCAAATATTTTTTTCTGCTCCTTTTTTTTTTCTCCTTACATTATTCCTTTTATGAGTATGTTACTCTTTCGTGATGGTCTCGTAGTTCTTGGATATTCTATTCCATATGTTTAAACACTATTTTTTTCCTTTTTAGTTTTTCAAGTTTCTCAGACTATTCTCAAGCTCGGACATTCTTTCCTTAGTTGCTTCCATTCCACATAATGAACCCGTTGAGGATATTCTTCACTTTTGTTACAGTATTCTTAATTTCTTTTTGTTTCTTCCTAGACATCACATCTTTTTGCTCACATTGCCATATGTGTCTACTATTTCAAGAATTACATTATTAGAGTCCTTGGTGTAGTAATCATAACTGCTTTAAATTCCTTACATAACAATTCTACATCTTTGTCATGTCTGTGAGGTTCTGATGTCTTCTCTGTTTACATGGGGTTGTTCTGCCTTTTTGGTTTTTGTTGAAACCTAGCATAATCACAAAGAAACTCTGGTAAACAGGACTTTGGTGACATGCTGGTAAGGCGAAGGGAAATACTTTGGATACCTCTGATTGGGTCTCAGTGTTTTAGTGAGTCTGTGTCCCTGGCTGTAAACTTTCCACGTATTTCTCCCTACCTAGGTGGGACACATGGCAACAAAGAACTGGATTTGGACATTTGTCTCTCTTCAGGTTTAGTCGGCTTTCACAAAACTGCATCAGCTTAGTCTCTGGTCAACTAGTTCCTCCTGGGGACAGGCCTTGTAAAGAAGAACAGAATGCCGTGGTATATTTCCCACTGGAAGCTGAAGATTTTTCTCTGATCTTTACCATCAGAACCTTGTTGATATTCTAGAGGTAAAAGTATGGATTAGGGCCCCCTGGAGGCTTTGACTTTCAGCTCTTTGAACTTCCATTCATTTATCAATTAAGGCTCACATTTTCCTACTCTGGTACTATTTCCTGGAGAGGTTTCTGGTTCCATACATTGTGACTTGTATGTATTTGCCTCTTGGTCCAATTTGGAGGCAAGCCGTTTGTCCTGTGACCTCTGTTCTTTTGTGAAACGAGGAAAAGTTGTGGAGTTTTCAGTTTGTTCTGTTTTTTATTTGATGTTAAGATGAACTGGTAGTTTGTAAGGTGCTTACATGCTGTACTAGAAACCAGAAACCTTAATACCTTATTATTTGGAGACACGTATGCCATTTTAGTTTGTTGGCAACTAAGAGATCCTTATTCTTCAGAAAACAGAACACGCCACCACAGCCAGTCATCTCTAGTGCCCATTACGTTAATTAACACAACCTCCGGTGTTTATAAAACCCAAAATAACTGGATGTAATGATTTGATAGCTTCTCTGGGGTATGCACTTCTGATTTGAGAACATAATAGCTGTGGAAGAGCAGTAAAGCACAGCTTTAGGCACAACCTACTGTGGGTCACAAAAGACAGTTACAGGAAACCAAAGACAGACTGTGTGGCTAACATAGTGGAGCCAGCATGGCAGAAGAGGTGGGTTCAGGGAGTGCTTACAAAAGAAAAGCTACTTCACTCGCCATTCAGTAAGGAATTTACTAATTATTGTGTGAAGATGAATTAACTTACCCTGGAATTGTAACTATATAGAAATATATTTTAACCTCTAAATATCTTAAATACATAGAACATCTCAGAAGGTTAAATGATAAATATTATCTCCTGGATTTATGAAATGACAGCATTTTATCATATTGTCAGTTCTTCCCCATTTTTTTCTGTTTTATAAAGAAAATGAAGAGATATACAGACAATGTGGTTATTCATCTAACTCCTCCTTCTTTGGCTAGATAGATCTGCAGTTCTGGTATGAGATGTGGTATTTCTTTGTAAGCTTTTAGTTTTTTGTTTCCTTTGCCCATATTCACAGATAATACAACTGCATCATTTTTAAAGGCAGAGTACTATTTGTTCTAAAATTTCCATCAGTAGTACCATCATGCACTCATTTGCAGGATTTTTTTCCTCTGATAATTATGCATCTGAGCCTCTGACATATTGCTAGAGATAGCTCTAATTGTTTCATGTTATGGATTAATTAACTGATCATCTGTTTGTGATTTGATTAAGACATAGGTCAGAAAATGAGAACCCCAGAACACTGAAACTAGGCTCGAGATATGGAAGATGCCCATTCTTGATGGGAGAGCTACAGCTCAGGTATGTCTGCCACTGCCATTTGGGAAAGTGGCCCCAGTAGGATCCCATCATCCAGTTGCGCTCAAAGGAAAGTGGGACTACATGTTTCATATACTACTCTGAAAAGTTTGCAATTGATTTCACTAAGAAAACAAAACACTCTGAAGTTCAAATAAAATGCTCATATGATCTTAATACAGCCACTTAGGACCTTTGCCTGTACTAACTCTTTGGTCAGGTATATGGATTTCATTTTACATTGTGATTTTATTCACTGTCAGTTTTTTCTTCCTGTTAGTGTAAAGTTTGCAGTCTAAAGTAAAACATACTAATGGCACTGAGCAAGTGTTGCTTGTGTGGATTGAGCAGGTTCTTCTTTATTTGTAGCCAAGATACTGAATGAGGGAAATCATCCAAGAAGCAGAAGCATTTGTAGTAGTAGTCTTCATACTTGGGCTACACATTTAAATGAGCTTTTAAAAGATACCTATAAATAGTCTTCACTTACCCAGTATTGATTATCTTGATTCCAACCTAAATCACAGAGTCTGACATGCTGAGTTTTCCATGGTGTCTGTACTGTTAGAAATGGCCTGGCTCCATCAATACTACCTTCCTTTATGCATCTTTCTAAGAATAACATATAATGGTGGCTGTTTAATGTCAGTAATCTTTTCATAACCAATTAGTTTTTTGGGGGACAACGCAGTATTGGGTATTGAACCCATACCATGTGCCATCACGCCTGACCATAATCAAGAATTATTTTAGGTTGTCAGTATAGGCTAGACTTTCATACAAGCTTGTATTCAAATAATAATAAGTAATAATAAGGCAATGTTGTGTGAATTTGAAATATATTTTAAATAATCTTTAATATTCTTATGGATTTTGATAAGTATACATGCACAATTTTATGAGGATTATGGGGGGGAAGAAAAGAAATAAAAAGATTCAGAAAGTGAGAGGAGTAGAGCAAGCAAATTATTGGGTGTTACTTGCAATATCATATTTTCACCTTGGAATAATGCTTTATCCCTTTGCCATTTCATTTAAAATATTTCGTGGTAGACAATGTCATATATGCATAAGCTCTCTATCAAGGCTATGGTTAATTACTCTAATAAGTAACAAATTCTCCAGAGGATCTCAGCTAATACTTGGAAACTCCTGTTCACACCACAGAAATGAGTACTACAAGGCTTCATCTTTATCCATCTGTGAGCAAAAGCAAGATATTCAGCCAGCATGACAGGTATGGCACATGGAGTTTCATTGAAAAAATAAGGAGTAGCCAAGTTTTGTATAATGGCCAGAAATACTGTAGATACACTGTTAGTTATATGAACAGTGAATGCTGAAGTATGATTCTGGGGGATCTTGAATTTTTATTCCCAAAGAGACTGATGTCGGTTACTAACTCCAAAGAATTTGTTTACTGTTGTTCGCAAGTAGTTATGCAGACTTGTCTCTGGCTTATGGTCACAAGTGCATGGCATTTCACTGAGCTTAGGGAACAAACTGCATGACTGTCATAGCTCTTATTTTCTAACGAACATTCGTATATGTACAGAATTTATTCTTCCAGGTGTGGTGGTGCATGCCTGTAATCCCCGCACCGGGGAGGCTGATGCAGGAAGCAATGTGTTTGAGGACAGTCTGGGCTACATTGGGAAAGCCTGACTCAAAAACAAAATAAAACAAAACAAAACAAAACAAAGAATTCATTCTAATGATTGCAATGATACTTGGCCATAGGTGCCTAGGAAGAGAACCTTAGTATTTACCTGGCTGTAAAGATTGAATATTATATCAAACTGAAGCCAGTAATTGTGAGGGGTCATGTTGGCATGGATCAATTTACAAGTTGGGTCAATTATACTGGAAGTCCTATCTGAACTGATGCTTTCGAATCTACTTTTTGACTAGCGTATGCTGCAGTAGAACTCTGTAAATTTTGAAATATTAAGATGTGTATTGTTTAGTAGTAAGAGCATTGCTTCAAAAAATCAGAAGACAGAGTTCTAGTTCCAAGTCTATTATTATTTGGTTATTTATGTTGGTGCTGTTTGTTTATCACTCTGGGGTTGTCTTTGTTTTACTGTATAATAAATTTCTTTCAGACAGTAAAAATTTCCCTTTTCATAAAACCTGTAGATTCTTATCTCTCTCTCTGGAAGGAACAATACCAAAAGATACATATCCTCTGAAATGTAAGGTCATCCTAATAGGAGGAATTGTGGATTCAGAGTCCACAATAAGTGAAATGGAGTGGGAAATTGTGCAAGAGACTCAATTTTGAAAAGACTACAAATGTTTCTTTTTGAAAACATACATAATGATACCAACTTATGGGGTTGTTGTGAGGATTAAATATTTAAAGGAAATTATTTAAGGAAGTGATTTTTAAATTTAAAATAACACAGTAAAATACAGTATATAAACATCCTGGTTCATGTTAAGCCCAGCCTGGGAATTTTCTGTTTCAAAGACAGAGAAGCACAATAATATCTCTTTACAGGCTGTAGCTTAGATCTCCTCAGTCTGTTTCTTGGACAGGAAGCTCCACCCAAGTCTTTCTTACTGAGAAGACAAATCCTTTAAGTGAATAGAAACAATGTCCTTGTACAACTGCTCTGAGAACAAGTGTATGAAAGTCTTAAAAAAAGCACAGTGATTTATAGGATTTCATTCTAGGCAGGATAAATTTTTCATTTAGTTTTTGATGAGATTGATAAAGAAAAAGTAGACAAATAGCTTCAGAAATTGGGGTAAGGAGAAAAAAGTTCTTTGTTTAATGATTATTGAATAACAAGTTACTGGGTCCTCTGTTTAATTCCTATGCAGCAGTTTTCCTCTTGTTTTTAAATTAGTTATTCTTTTACGTGTGATTTGATTTTCATTATAGTTTGACAGGTTTCAATACAGTGTGATTAAATTAGGAGACTGGCAATTTTTCCTTTTTAGAAAATTAATTGAGATAAATATGCTTTCAAGACACAGATGACTTTTCCTGGGGCCTTTACTGAAAAGAAGACAACCTGCTTTGTCGCATAGGACTCTAAAATTTGCTGGTTGAAGGATTAGTCATTTCTTTTCCAATGAAAAGTGACAGCACAAAGATTTTCTGGAAAGTAAATCACCGTGAATGGGGATAGTGTGCAAAATTTTTTTTCTGAACTATTTAGAACATGACAGAGACCAAGCAAGATTACAGAGCAAAATGAATTGATATAAAAATGTAGTAGAAAGAACCTCACATTTTGGCTTTAACACAATTGAGTACGGCATGGGAAATAGGCTGTGCCAACCAAGAGTCTGACTATCAAACTGGATAGAACTGGGCTATTCCTGTGCTGTTACAGGCATTAGGGCAAAGTATCTCTTCCACTTTAAAAGAAAAAAAAATCAATGTTGTTTTTTCATTGATCTTCATTGTGCACTTTTTATTCACCTATAATTTGGAATTCAAACTATGCTAAAGATTTACTTGTAGCTTTGATGTAATAAAAGATGGTGGCTGGAGCTCCTGGGACTTAAAAGTAAGATTTTATCAGGATATAGACCATGATTTTGGGGAAAAAAAATTATGTTTGGAAGCTTATGAATTTTAAACTACCATACAAGAGCTGTTATATGTCCTATACCGTGTCTTTAGTAGTTAACACAAAAAGAGACCAAAAATTAATGAAATAGAAGAAAAATGAATCCAGATTGTGCTATTGCCCCACATACTATTTTATTTTTGTGAAATGTATCCATTTCTACTTAAGGGAAAAAGTTTTTGGTCATATGTTTATTATTTTTTATTTTAAAAGTATATGCTCTCTATTAATAAAAATAGAAGTGATGGTCTTTAATATGTTAACTTGACTAAGCTATAAATTTTCAGTTATTCATCAAGAACTAATCTAGATGTTAGTGTGAAGATATTTTTTGCATGCAGTTGAAATTATAATTATTAGACTTTAGGTAAATGAGATTATTCCAGATCATAGGAATGGGTTCGGTTCAATATGCTGAAAAGGTCCGAAGTGTAGAATTAAGGCTTTTTTGAAGAAGAAATTTCACCTGTGAGCAGCAACTTCAGCCTGAGCCCAAGGGTTTCAGCCTGCATTTGCTGATGTAATGGTTTGTCCACCTTTTGGACGTGTCCAGCCAATTCCTTGTAGCTGATTTCTTAATGTTCAAGTTCTAGTGTTTCTGTAGTTGAACTCTGATTGATACATATTTTGGTAAGATTAGAAAAACACAGTATGAAGAATGAGATTTATGAGTTGATCCGGGTTCTTTTGGAATTTGTTATATGACATCTAATTAAATTTAGAGGCACTATTTCCTGTAGTAAAGACAATACTGATAGTCCATGGTATGGTGCGGCAGTAGAGGTGTACAAGGTATTGCCACTGAATATGTCCAATAACATACCTATAATGATGAGGTTGTGACAGACCATGCATTGGTTACCTTCAGACATTTTAGTCAAACTAATTAATGTAGTAGGATTAGCTAGTCACTCCTAACTGCTGTAGGTAAAGGTGGAACGATGGCCCAGTGTTTGACTCCTGACAGCTGAATGTCTACATAAGTGATAACAAAATAAGGTTTCATTTTCTGAGTAAAATATATGACAGCCAAGTATAACCCTGCTTTTTTTTTTTTAACATGGAGAGCTAGCTATATGATTTAAGGTCACAATATTCTTTTGTGAATATATATTAAAATTCATTTTAGCATTTTAATTTAGTTTTTAAGGTACAAATGTGTTCCTGCACATGCAAGAATATCATATATATTTACATATTATCCATACACAAGAATATAAATTAAAAATACTATATGAAAACTTTGAATATTTGTTCTGCTTCAGGAAGACTGATTGCTAGAGGCAATTTATTTGTAACCAAAAAAATTATTCGCTAATGACTTTCAAGTATTCAATGTCAGTGGAAGGCCTTAGAAGTGAATTAAAGTCATTGTTTAAAAAAAAAGTACAGCCACTACTAATAGTAAAATATTCATAAAAATAAAACTTCACTTTTTTTTGTCTTTTTGAGGCAGGGTTCCATTATACAGTTCAGGCTGTCCTTGAACTCACTTTGTAGCACAGACTGGCCTCAAACTTGCAGCAATTCTCCTCTCTCAGCCTCCTGAGTGTTGGGATTACAGCTGTGTGCCACCATACCAAGCCCAAAACTTAAAAACGTATGCAAATGATATACATAGAATAGTTGTCCTTATTCACATAACTTGTAATACTATCTGCAGTTGTAAGAATCAACCTGTTTTATAAAACTGGTTAACCGCCCACCAGGAATAATTAGAAATATTTATACCCTTAGTGTTAGCTTAATTAAATAGTAAAACCAGAATACAAAGCTTATGAAGTTCCAACTATTTAACATTCTACAAAAATTCAAAGCCTTGTCTAAACTAGAATATTTTCTAGTATTGCTTATATTACATTATTTTTACATTCTGATAAAATCATAGAGAAAGCATATTATCACACCAGGATAATTTCTAAGAATTCATCTTGATTAAGTGAATCACATCAAAAGGTATTATTAATATAGCAGAGCTTTTTCCATTTACATAATGAGCATATTTAAATTACTAGTTATTTTTATTTTCTTTGGAATTTCTTTGGTTCTCATATCTTAAATTTAAGCGCTTTTTCATCTTTATAAACCAATTAGTAAAGCACCCCTGTAGATTTTACAAGAGCTTAGAAAGTGACTTATTAATTTTCTCCTCTCTTATGCCAGATTTATTTGCAGGAGATACTACCAGAGTGCATAAGTCAGGATGGATTTTATAGTGAACAGGAAAGGCTGACCACTGTAAAAGATAACATTGTTTGCCTTTGCCTCCTAGAGCTCTACAGAGCTCTCAAACTGGTAGAATCACAGTGCCTCTGTGTGAGCACTGCTAGCTCTAACTGTTTTTAGTGAAGGACTGCCACTTAACCAGTCAGATCCAGGAACTGGGGTTGTAATATTAGCAAAATAGAAAGTGCTGATCTTTTCAGAGGTGGGTAAGGTTTGATGTGGATGAACACACACAGACAAGGGAAAAGAAAACTGCCATCATCAGACAAAGCTTTGTACTTTAAAGTGAGCAGCGTGAGGTGATTTTCCTAGCTGTAGTGCTTTTCAACTAAAAAAACAAAAACTTGCAGCAGTTTTACTCGCCTAGTTCTCTGTCTGGCCCTGAAACTAATTTCTTTTCCTCTTTAAACTTATAAATACTTAGAAAGTTCTACTTAGTTTCTAGGCATTTCAGAACCATCACTTGTAGAAAGAAAAAATAAGTGACTCTAGGTGTAAGAATCAATTTTTTGCTTTCCTGTATTCATGCAGGTGTTACCTTGGTAGATCTCTAATGCATTGGAACAAGCTTTCAAAAACATCTTGTTAAACTTTTTCTCCTTGTTCCCAGTGGGAGGATTTGTCCCAGTTACCTACTGCACCATTAGCTGAAGCCACACTCTTAATATATTTATTTTTAAGAGCAATTTGTGTTTGGAATGCAGTACGGAATCTCTTGAACATAGTAAGGATACAAAGCTTTCATTAAAATAAATTTAGTGAGTAAAATGAGAATTAATTTAGACAAAAGTATGAAGCAAATATTATGCACATATTTTAGGCAAACAATGGCAAAACAAAGAATATGACAGCAACGGGAGTCTGGAAAACACGAAGAAGAAATTGTCTGTGTAAGTGACTATATGGTTACTTTTGAGTACATCTCCTCTAGATAACTGAGATCATAAAGGTAAACAAAGGACTTTGATTATCCTCCCTTGGTAACAGTCCAGCAGGGCAGTGACATCATCATATTTGAAAGGACATTTTGATGGAACAAGAAAAAATGATTTGGGCGTCAGAGTGTGAGTTAGAGCCCATACAAATGGATCATGGGACGATAATGCATCATGAGATGTCTAAGACTTATTTTCCCTGGACTCACATCTTTGGTCAGAGTTGCAGCAATCAATAATTTAAAGATTCCAAAAAGTACGATTTTGTTTATATAAATATTTTGGCTCCTGCATTGTAGAACAAGGAATTAGATTTCTGTATTGATTGCTACAATTATTAGTGTTTTTTATGGAATGCCTGTTTCAAATACGAATGCATTAAATTTTTGCTTAGAGCAAAACGTTCTTAATTCTACCATTTTTTTTTCATAAAAATGTAGCAGAATATTAGACATATAAATATTTAGAAAATTCTACTTGGTGCCTAAGCAATTCAATTTACTAGGAGACAATTTTTTTACTTTTCTAAGGAAGAAAACATGTTTAAAATCAACCTTATTTTTTAATTCCTATGACGAGGTAAGGAAATAGCACCAGTCAATAGCACACTGCCATTGTACTCTACTGGCATATTAATATGAGAACTCTTAAAATTTGTTTTTGCTAACTGTCTCACATTAAGAACAGCATAGATGATGACCTTAACTTCCTGTATATCATTTTGCTTCAATTTTTGTGAACTAACATATAAATTAACTGATGAATAAAGAGTAAAACTCAGTAAAACGATAAGAATTTATTATTTATATTATTGCTATGGAAAGAATTTTTTGCCCTCCTCTCTGTGCAACTCATTTCTCTATACATCTTTAGAACTAATTAGTCACAATTTTGATAAAAAGATAAATTTAAAGCAAAATTTCTCACAAGACATGCCTTCTGAATTCACAATATTACATCCTGGGCCCACTTAATTCTCCATGAATAAAATATGAGTAAATTTAATTAGTACTGAGAGAAACTTAATTCAAAATTGTTCTTGCTTCTGTTTATTTTAATGATGATAGATGATGAAAAGATAAATCAAAGTGCTAATTCACTAAAAAAAATCCTGTCTTAATTTTTATTATCAGAGATAATTTTAGTCTACTAACAAAGAATTTCATTAATTTTAATTCATTCTTTCTGAACTGAGTCTTCAAGACTAAAAACAATGAAATATTTACATATTTTTAAAAATTCAAGCAGTATTTAATGAAAACATGGACAATTCATAAAAAATGATAATGGAAACTGAAATTCTAATTGTTACGGTTTGTATATAGATGGCCCCCCCAATCCTCACGTAGTCACGGAAGTGGCTGAGTCTGGCATTTGTGATTGACTCGTTGTCTAGTGCTGGGATTAGCGGTGTGAGTTCTGCACCCGCCCAGGGGTGGAGCTGACATACAACGTAAGGTCGGAATAGGGGCTTGTTTTCCTCGTTGGCGCAGTTTGCTCTTGCAGCTTGACCCCGCCATGAACGGCTGCCCCCTTTTGTTCGGGCTGCTTCCTTGAAGTGTTGCCCCAGTGCCTTGCCACCCTGCCTTGGAGCCACCTGATTATGGACTGAAATCCCCAGAAACTGTAAGCTAAATAAACCTCTCCTTCCTTCACTATGGGCGTCAGGTGTTTGTCTCAGCAATGAGAGGAAAGTAACCAAGACACTAATGCATTCAGGTGTTATTGTTTTAATTATGTCTAATACTGCTCACCAAAAAAACTCTTACAATATTAAATATTGACAGTTACTCAAAAGATAATATTTCAGCTTGCTACCATTCCTTGATTTTTAGAAGTCAAAAATGTTTATTTTAAGGTGTTTTATGGAGTTTCACAGCTATTTTCTGGGAGAGAATGTATCAAACTTCTCATTCCACCAAACTAAAAACCCTACTTCTTTCAGATTTTTTTTAAGGTTAGGAGATGAAATTTAAAAGGCCTTCTGCTCTAAAGCACCTCTGTCAGCAGTGAATACTGGGCCAGACTGGTCCATTGGGGGCCTTTGTCAATGACCAGAGAAGAGGTAATCTGGGGCTATGGCTAGGAAGTAAAACGGAGTGACCCGTCTAGATTTGAGTCAAATTTTGGAAGTACAATCAGTGGTACTCAGTTGCTGTATGTTGAACGCAAAGAAAAAGATGAAGGAGAAGAGGAAAAAACAAGAAAGAAAAATGAAAAAGAAGGTGGAGAAGAGGAGGAGGAAGATTTATTTTTTTATGTCTGGTTTATATAATTTTGTTAATTCAAAATATATTTATCTTGTGCTTTATGCTAGGAAATATACTAAGCACCGGGATACTGTGATACACAAAATGATGTTTATCCGTGTCTTTACTGTGCTTTATGTATTACTATACTATCAAAGTAAAACAAAATGGCTAGTAAGTTATAGTTATTTCCGCCATGATTATCTAAGCAACCTTCATCAGAAAACTTTTAAATATAAAGATGGCAGGTCCTATAGTAAGCAAATAGAATATAAAAGTATAAGACAGAGTGTAATGTTTGCTTCTTTCCACGTGGGGGCACTGTTGAACTCAGAAACAGTTCTCCGCATTTGTCAAAACTAGTATTATTTGGAACAGGTTGACTATGCATGTCTGTGTTAATTCCTTGTATGTTTTTAATGTTTTCTTTTGGAGAAAGACAAATAATAATCATTTTCTTGAAATTTATTTTCAGAAATGCTAAGTTTTGAAAATACAGCCTCTCCTGCCATATTTTTCTTCTTATGACTCTAGAAATATACAAAGAAAAAATTTGATTTTTGTTTAGTTTTTCCCCTTCCCACTCATTTTTCAATTATATAGGAAATCTAGAAGGGAAAGGAAGAACTGGTAGTCACACAAGAACTTCTATTGCCCTATGATTCAAAAATTTTGTTTAGTGGAGAATGTGAATTTTACTGCTTTCTTGACAAATGCAAGGGCTCCTTTAACCCTGAATTTTAACTCAGATAAAAGGAATTCTGTTCTATAGACTGGAAAAATTGTGTGCTGTTTGTATAAAAAGCATGTTATTAAATAACTACTTCCATTAAATATAGTTATGTACTCATTTCTAGCCATAAAACATAGTATCACTTGCTTTACTGATAGAGAAAAAAATTACCATTATTTCATCAATTCTAAAATCAGCGTCTTTATTAATTTGTAGTCTCTCTGAGTTAGTTGATGTCAGTGGGATGAAATTCTTTTAAATTGGATAATTGATGTATAATTAATTACAGGGACACCTTGTGATTTCTACAACTTGGCAACTTGTCCTACCCAGGAGCAGAACAGGTAAAATACGTCTCCTTTCTTTTTCTATTCTCATTCCACTCCCATTCTTCTTTTCTTATTTATTTATCTATTTATTTACTTACTTATTTATTTATTTTTCGGCACCAGGGATCGAACTCACAACCTCACACTTGCCAGGCAGGCACTTAGGCCACTGAGCTAAATCCCCAGCCCTTTTTTCTCTTTAATGTAGAGGTAGGAGATCAGATGAGTCTTGAGTCTCTTAGTTATGCCTTCTTCAAAATTTTAATTGTTTTGTAGAAGTTACAAAAAGTGATTTTTATCAAACAAAATGAGGAAACTAACCTAGTAAATTTAAAATTCCATTATATTACATAATTTATAAATTAATGAGACCCTTTGTCTTTGTGAGACAAGGTTTCACTGTACAGTTCAGACTGGGCTTGAAATCACTTTGTTGCCCAGGCTGGTCTTGAACTCGCAGTGATCCTTCTGCCTCAGTCTCCTGAGTACAGGGATCACAGGCATGAGCCACCACACCTGGCAAGACACTTCGCTAAGCAAGCATGCCTATAGTAATTTATTCAGGTTTTTTCCTTATTTGCATGTCTTATCATTTATTCTATTGATGTTAATACTGTCCAAAGTACGACTGGCACTCTTTGGGAATTTATTTAGAGAACTGAGTAAATTATTTTAGGACACATGACAGAGAATATCTCTGAAAATGAATTTAAGTTTTGAAAGTCATCATATTCTTTCAAACCATAGTTAATCTCCTATTATGTTGTTTTGAAATTCTGTATCATCATTTTTGTTCTTTTTTTCATTTTAAAATAAAAAAATAAATAAAAATGAAAGTGACCAAATAGTAAAACATATATATATATAGCAAATAGGATTTATGGACTTTTAATCTCTTGTTTTAGCTTTTTTACTAATTCTCATGTCTTTTAATTTATGATTTGTTTTTACTATTTCTTGTACCATGTTTTATATGAAGCTATGTGTTAAAATTAATTTTAGTTTTAGTGTAACTTTTCTACTTTCAAACACTCTAAACTCAAGAACCCATATTCTGGCTCATTAGGCATTCCCTCTGACTCACCAAGACATTTTTACTACATTCAGGTGTATCAGACACTCTTTAGATTTTATGCTATTTAGGAATCACTCCTTGAGATTATTTACTGACTTACATTCATCTAGAGTAGTAGAATAGAGTGTAATTGTCAATATGAGATCTCTTATCCATCATCATCCTGAAAATTTACATTACCTCTTTCTTTTTTTATGAGCAGGATATATTTATTGAGAGAAAGAAAGCTTCTGTCTGAGAGAGAGACAGAAGGGGTCCCGAGTGGGTTGCCCTTACTTTGCCTCTTTTATGTGTCTCCTTCTTTTAATATTCCATCTTAAAATTACTTGCTTTCCTGCTGTTTAGAGAAGGTGTCCGTAAAGAGCTTCCCAATTAAAAAATAGGTACATGGAAGGTAAACATTTCTGGATTTGCATGTCAGGAAAATGTCTTTATCCAATCCTCAGGATTTTAGAGGTCTCCCTGTAGCAGTCTCTCTCTCTCTCTCTCTGGTCTTTCATTTTATAAAATCTTCTATTGACATCAAATTTTCTTACACTTTTACATGTTCTTTACAGTAAACCTGTTCGTCTTCCATTTTTATTAATAGTTATGGACCTTTAAAACTGAAAAATCATATTCTTCGGTTCTTGGAGACAATTATGAAGCTCTTTTGATGAATTCATACTGGTTTTTTTGTTCCTTATTTTGCTATCCCTATGAAGGATTTTCTGCATTTTCTTCTCTTTTTCATCTTGTGTTCTCCTTTAAGCAGATTCCCTTAACTTTACTCTTCAATATACTAACTATTAAGTCCTTGTTTCCTACCACTATATTTTCAATATCTAAAGCATCGTTTGTTCTGTCCTCTTTATTTTATTCTGGATAGATGCAATACTTTACACAGGATATGAATGGTCGATTCTTTCTTTGCTTTCCAATTTCTTTGTTGCTATTTTCTAATTCCAGGTTAATATCTACTCGTTTTTCTCTTCTAATTGCCATTTTTCTTTGTTTTGTTCTTAGCTATATTTTAGACTTTTATCCTTGTGTATTAAATAGCAACATTATATTATAAGAATTTTGCAAAATGTTTAAATATTATTTGGATATATGATGGTTCTTGGTGCTGTAGCATTTCTTCCCCTGAATTACTATAGATATACTTAAGTGTTTTTGAAGGCAGGTCAGGCGCAGAGGAAGTCACAGTCATCTGTGACATCCTTTGGAGCTCTAGCTCCTCTAGCTAGACTTGCTGTGTTCTTGCAGAAATTTCTGCACACATTTCCTAAGCCATAGTATCAACCCTAGACAGCACCATAAGTGACTTCCATCAGAGCAGTCAAGTACCAAACTTCAGGTATTTTCATCTTTCACTTTAGTTCATCAGAATAAAATATCCCTACCAAGAAAAAAGCTGGTTAGAAGAAACTCTTCTTTTTAAATAATAGGTTTTAAACTGATTCGAGGCATTATAGGGTACTAAATGAAGCTTGAAGCCAAATGCATTTCATTTAAATTTAACTCTATCACTTAGTATCACCTGATGTTGAACACTTTACTTAACCTCTAAGGGCTTATCCCCTCAATTATTGAGTAAAGATGAAATAGTATCTAATTTATACAATTACTCTGAGAATTGAATGAGATAATAAATTTAAATTGCTCAGTATAGTGCCTGGTACAAATATTTGCTTAATTAATGTCAATTTTTGTGATTACAGATGAATAAATGTATGCTTATTATATAAAAAGCCAAGACTAAAAGAATGTATAAAGGAGAGAAGCATTATTTAATCCAGTAATAACCATGTATCACTACTCTGCATACATGCAAAGTTAGCTCTTTTCTTTGGTTGGTCAGAGTCTTCAGAGGAGAAATTTCCAGATCTTCAGGGAGACAAGCTGCAGAGTCCTGAGAAATGGCTGAGGAAGCCCATGAAAGTATCAGCGTTTGGTATGTAACTGCTTATCTTCACCTCTTTCCTTTTAGTACCAGAGTGCTGTTCGCACCCATGACTACTGCCCTTCAGTTTGTAGTATTATAGCATCATCTTTATGGGGTAAAATCTCCATCTTCAGAGCTGGATCAGCAGCACCCAGCTTCAGGCAGTGAAAATTTCTACCTGGCATTGAGTTCATTTTTAATCAAACTTATTCAGCGCTTTGACCATAGTCCTGGAGAACATTGGAAAAAGGTTTAAGGATAGATCCTTGGTATGGTCTATTTTAACATCTTTTTTCTCCTCATCTCCACATCTGAATCTGCTCTTCTGTACACCTCTGAGTTTATGCCACCACCAGATAGCCCAAACACACAATTTTTCTGCCACTCCTACTTTCTCATTCTAAATAGACTCCCATGAAACTTTTCTTCATCCTACAAAACCAAAACAAAACAAAAAGAAATAAAGAATGAACAAACAAAAAGCTATGGTAAATTCAAATTAACAGTAACAACAATGAAACCCCAGAGAAGTAGATATGATTTCTTTTATTTCATAATCCTAATCTCAGCTTAATAACTTATGGGTTTAATAAGCTATTTTCTTTCATGTTTGTTATTGCTTAGATATTGTT
The DNA here is from genome assembly GCA_004365215.1 of Cuniculus paca. Lineage (NCBI taxonomy): Eukaryota > Metazoa > Chordata > Mammalia > Rodentia > Cuniculidae > Cuniculus > Cuniculus paca. The sequence goes on along the minus strand of RJWT010009836.1, from coordinate 5,610 downwards.
CATAATATGAGGGGATTAAGTTATAAAGGCATTAGACTTTTGGAATATTTGCTAATAGAGATTGAATAGAAGCATGAATTTTGGAAAGGGTAGTTACTTGGCTTTTCAGCTAAATGAACAATACAATAATGGACAAAGGATGAAACAAAGTTGAGCAATATTTAGGTTAATGTGCAAAGCAGTGAGATTAGTGAGTGTAGCAATGTGTATGTTCATCTCATCCAAAGGTATGATCAATAGAAAGTCACAGACAGCAAGTGAGAACACATCAGGAGACAGCTATCATTGTTCTAGATAGAGGTGCTCTCTCAGTTCTAGTCAGGAGATTGGGATGCACCAGCAGTAGAGTTAAAAGACATCGTTAACTAAGAAGCAAGATTCAAGTTCTATCAGGAATGCTTGGGAAGCCTAAGTGGATAACATGAAGACGTGGTTCTTTAGAGGTTCCATATAATTCACAGAGCCTTCCAGGCACTATAACTATTTATAAATACCACAGAATTTTTCTCACAGCAGGGAATACAGATATGTCAAACCATGGCAGAGACCTGAGCCTGCGCATTAAATGTGGAATGAATGCGATTTCTACAGGCTTCCATTTGAAACAAATGAATGGGTTAAAACAATTAAAAATGGCACTTTTAACTGAATGATTACACAGGAGTACTTTAAACTTATTTTTTTTTTTTTTTGAGGCATCAGGGATTGAACTTGCGACCTCGCGCTTGCCAGGCAGGTGCTTATGCAATCGAGCTAAATCCCTGGCCCCACAAGAGTACTTTAAAGTCAGCTATGAGACTCCCTTGCTGAGGGCTCAACTTTTTCTCAGTGAAATTGCTATTTTTACAATAAGGAACAAAATCACAAGTAGTAAAACTCAAACCAAGTTGCAATAACCTGCTAATTTCTACCAAATCAAGCATATTACTGCTTTTTTCCCCCTAAGAAGTGATTTCAATGAGTTACTTTCTCAAATTGAAGCTAATCGAGAAATGGCTTGCAAAAGCTTGAATTGTGAGAACTTGCTTTATTTTTTATCACAAACGTAGAATGCCAATGTCTGCACATAAGCACATTATTTAATTTGTTTCAGGGTAATTGGTAAGAACACTGTAGAATTCAAAGTGATTTAGCAAGAATTCCCTTCAGTTTAAGATTTATGCCCAGAAATAAGTTTCACACTTAAGAAAGGAACTTTATTATTTTTTCAAGTCAATAGAGTAACTCCAAAAAGAACTACCAGCCTATCAGTGAATACCCAATTCTATTGAGTTCTCATACTAAAGTATGTGCTAATAAAACAATGTCAAGAAGTATCCAATATCTTACCAATTAAGACACCCAGAGTTTCAGTTGTTTTATTTACCTTCATGCAGTTAACTTATGATCAGAAAAAAATGTATTTCCTAAGGCATTTGAAAAATAATCAAGAAAATGAAATATTGTGTGGCAATTAAGAACAACAATATATGTTACAGTGTTTAATTAAAGCATGCTTGTAGTATTTTCAAGTACAAAAATATATAACAATCTCCTTTTTATAAAATAATTGCATGCATTTCTATATTTTTAAACATGCATGCCTGTCTTCAGAGGAAGTCACTAAAATATTAATTGCAGATAGGTGAGGTGGTATTATTTCAGGGAATTTACTTTTTAGGGTGCTTTTCTATATTTGGTTTTTGTGTTGTCACCACTGCTCAAGAGAAGATCTTCTTTCAGAGGATACATCTTCTCAACCCAAAGCATTTAACTCTGATGGGGAAATACACCCTTACTGGATCTTCTCTTCTTATTTCAGCACAAATACAATTCCTACGGTATGATACTTAGCCCGAATTTGGGGAGAGCTTCTGTGGACCATTACTTAAGAAGCACCTGGAAATATGCATTAATAGGATTCTTCCAATACTTCACCATACCAGATAATAAGGTTTATAGTGTAAAAGAAAGCAGCATAGTTAATATATAGAAAACAAATACCTCTCTGCTTTAATCAGTAGATGAGAGCTTGATGCCTACTCCTGCTCTACTTAGTGAATTACTCTTTCAGATAAGTAATCCATTACCAGAGTGTTTCACCTTCCTGAGAAGCAGGAACTTACCCAAGTTTGCAGATGAAATAATTTCAAATATTTTGTTCATTTCTTTTTATAAGAGGAGACTTCTTTGAACAGGTCTGCAAATATTTGCAGAGCTTGGGGACAAAATCCAAGTGAAAAGCCATATACCACATGTCTAAATAATAAAAACTTACAAATCAAGCTGGTGAATACCATAATAACATATGCCTAGCTCTCTTCATTGTAGGAACATTTATTCTTATAAAAGTCAAAATTTGCATTGAAGGCTTTTGGATTCCTTGACGGCCTGCCTCTTAATTTTCTCATCCCAGTTGAGTACTGTGAGTGAATTTTGGACACAAGTTTCAAGTTGTGAAGTCTTCCCAAACCTGTAAATCTCATGACCACACCTCTGGCTAAGCATGTCCACACCATACTGGTGTTATTGTTGGCTGTGAGGAAGAGAACAACACAGGTCCTGTATGTGGATCGAGAGTTGCTTGATCAGGGAACTCCAGAGTCTTGGATATCCGGAATGTGGCCTACAAATGGTGTGGTGCTGAAAGTTAGAAGTGGCTTTCTCTCACTGACCAAACAAATCTGTACTCCAAGGATCAAGTAGAGGTAGAGACATAGGGGAAGAATTGAATGTGGTGAACCAAAGGTACACAATCTAGATACACATTTAGGACAGACTTGCAGTCTCAGTACTAAGGATGCTGTCACCCCTTCCAGGGATTGTCTAAGCTACAGAGACGCACGTAGCCCAAGGTATCAGTCTTCTTTGGGAAGCCCGTATCTAATGACTTATTGATGTGGTCATATAAAGTCCTGTCTATTTTGTTTCCATTTTGTTCCAGTGCATAATGAGTTCCAGAGCTCCCTTCACGGCTGGCTAAGGCTGTCAAGGAACCTGATTTCCCTTTTGCTTGATCTTGCTTCTCTTCCCTACCTTCCACAAGGGTCTTTCAAATAAACCCCTGTTATCCTAAATTCTGTCTCTAAAAGTGTTTCCTGGACACACTGGTTGCCTTCCCCACAAAGGGAAAGACCCTTTAGAATGCAGAGCCAAGAAAGGGGCCTTATTGCTTGGACCTAGGTTTCCTTTTGAGCCATTTGCCTCATCCTGATAGCATGCAAGTGAATCACTGGTGAAGTGTGGTGAAGTATTTAATGATATGGGTACCATGAACTTACTTTCCAGAGATCCTGATTTGCAGATCTGCAATGAAGTTGATAGAGTTAAAATTTGAACAAATATCTCAGGTGATTTTAATGCAGATGGTTGTAAGTCTCAACCTGAGTGACTTCGGACTGTAGCAAACATACTTTCAAAGTCCAGTGCTACCGGGATATAAATAGATCCGAGAACATTTCCCTCTGATATTTCTCCTTCAAGCCTAGGAGGAAAATAGCAACTATTGCTTAATGCATGATAGCAGATAATGTAACATGAACAGAGGGAGAAAACAAGCAGTGCATTAATTAGCAAAATAAAAAGTCTTGTCAATTTTAGCAAGATTGAAACGTTTTCTTGTTAATATTTGCAACACGGTTCACCCGTACCTACATACAGCTTTCTCTGCAGTGTTCACTATTCTCTGCTATATGATAGCTTTTACCTATTTCATTATTAGTGTCTATCTTCACCACTGGAAGTTAAGCTTTGTGAAGAGAAGAATTTCTCTTTGATTTACTGCCACATTTTCTGTGCCTAGTGCAGTCTAACATACATTAAATGCTCAATACTTGGTGAATGAACGAATGTTAGTTAAATTTACAATTAATTGTAGAAAAGAAATAATTTCACCACGTTTTTTCTTCTCTACAATATAAAAGTGTGATCATCATCTGTTCCCACAGGAAAAAAAGGGGGTTTTAAAACAAGATAACCCCAGATCTTTTAATGAATTAGAGGAGAGCTTCATTCCCAGCCTTTGCAATGATTGTGCAAGAAGCAAATAAGAATCAAAACAGCCAGAGATAGAGAAACATATTTCATGAAAAGATTAACTTGACAGAGCTTTATTAAGAGAAGAGATAACAGGAAACAAAGTTATCCTAGTTTGACATAGGGACCAACACCAGCACTACAGAACAGAGAGCAATCACAGATGAGCAAGAGCTGATGGAAAGAGAGCAGACCTGGAACATAGATTACTTGGACAGTCATGGCTATGGGTTTTCCCAGCTCCTTAGCAAAGAAAAATCATAAAGTGGTTTCTCATTCAATTTATACATAATTATGTAGACTATTTAAATTGGTTTATATTTGTTAATAGTTTCCTAAATTACAGGTGGTTTATCTTCTAGAGTTATTTTAACAGTCTTCGAGTACTCACTTTACTGTTAAGAATAACATCCAGATCGGGTAGTCAGTTTACCTGGGTTCTGAGTGGACAGAATGACAAATGGAAGCAGCCTGAGAATGTTTGTCAAATACGGCCTTCCATTAAAAAAATATAAAACAAATGATAATGACATCAATGGTAGGTGCTCAGCTCAATACTGTTGGCATTAAATGCTTTGAAAATGATTAAGTAATGAGTAAGTTAAGACAGTAACACTCATAGTTCAAATTATCAGAGAAAAGTTGTCATTTGTATAAACAGTAATGAGACCTAAGCAATTCTATGGAAGCATAAGAATTGTATGTTTTATATATATGAACATTGGTACACATTAGTTTGTGGTTGAATATTCGTTTAAAGTGCACATTTATAAGTGACATGCAATCTAGATTCTCATTTTTTCCTTATTTCCTCTTAGAATTATTGATTTTGGAGAAAAATATGTTTTTTTTGTTTTTTGGGTTTTTTTTTGGGTATTTTTTTTTGTCTTGTTTGACCTTCACTAATTTCTTTCCTAAGTAAATAGTAGTCATTGTATATCAAGGGACACAGTAACCTAGCCATATTCTTAAAATGGTTTTGATTTTTACACTGGACTATAGAAATTCCATCTTCAAATGGCATAGTGTCTTAGTTACATTTCTTTCATTGCTGAGACAAAATATCCAACACCCAAATTTGAGGAAGGAATGGTTTACTTAGCTCAGTTTGTAGTGGTTTCAGTCCACAATCAGCAGGCTCAAAGTCAAGGTGGTGGCAGAAGGGAGAGCATATAGCAAAAGCAACAGGAGAACAAGAGGAGAGAGCCAGCCTTTTTCTGTTCCTTGTACTATAGGCAGGTTTCCTGCCCTAGGGTGGGTGTCACACTCACACCTCTAAACTCAGCACTAGACAATGAGCCAATCACAAACTCTAGTTTCAGTGCTGTCTGAAAAGCCCACTCCTCATGAGTGCATGAGACTTTGGGAGGACATCCCAGACACAAACTATAACACATGTAAGTTATGTAAGTAAGAAGAACATTCGGTATGAAATGAGTTAATAAAAGTGATTTTTAATTCATGCTTTTCATAAGTATTTTTCAGAAAAATGAGAAACTTAAGTATCACTTCATCTGATTAATTTTCTCCAGGTCAATGAAAACTAGTCTTTTGAGATTGTTTCTTTTTCTTTGAAGATGTTTAAAATTTTAAAAT
>RJWT010009835.1:0-24772 GCA_004365215.1 Cuniculus paca | reverse complement strand
TGACACCAGCAGGAGCTGACCGCCATCCTTCCCTGCCTCACATCCTCCTGCTCACAGCACCCTTTACCCCTGCTGGCTGCTTCCTGATTCCTGGCCCAGGATTGCTGTAAAATACATATTCACCTCCTTTGCTTTATTGTTTAAATTGAAACTAGGGCTTTGTTTTTTCCTAAGCAGAGAATTACAATACTTTTCATAGAAAAATAGGAGATGATGATTTTGCAGAAGGGCAAACTATTTGGTAAAACGGAGGTCACTTCAAATTTTGGACAGAGCCTCTCTGATGCTGTCCCTAAACAAAGGACCCATAAATTGTCACTGCACATTCTACAGCCTGAGGTCTGGGATCCCTGAGGACCCAAGCAATGGAGAGGGGTGAGGTCAGCAGTCCTTGTCACCCTCTGCATTGGTCCGGGTTGGCTATCTTGGTTCCTCTTCATTTCTCTTCAAGAATTGAGAGCTGAAGGAAGTGAGTTAATGCCCCCATGGAGCTGCGGGGTTTTGAGATTTATAACATCCATCTGCTGCTCTCCTAGCTGCCACCCAGATGCGGGCAGGTGGGGGTGGGGCAAGGAACGTCCAGGGAAAGGAAGCAGTCAGGGTTGTGGGCCTGGCCTCAGGGTGCCACATTGACTGGCAGCACAAAGGCTCCTCTGCACTCTAGAGAGCTCCTTGTTTCTGCAGTCTTTCAAAGCGATGGTCGCTCCTAGCTGCGGGAAGGGGTACGAGGGAGCACAAGTCTTCGCCAGGAGCGGTCCTGGAGGAATGGGAACCCGTCCTCACAGGGGAGTTAGTCACACTGTGAATTCACTGAGCAACAGGCTGACTGCTGATAGGGGAGGTTCTCACATACTGTAACCGTAACTGATGCTCACCGCCAGCCGGCTGACCAAGCTCCTCTGTGTACCCACATTACTCCTCGCTGTAATGAGGTTAATGGGAATTAATACATATGTATGAGGCAAAGGAGCAGCCCCTGGAGATATGAGCTAAGTATCTGCACAGGACTCCTGTCTAGGTAGGCAGCAGGATACTTGGGGAAGCACAGAGTAATGGGCATGAGACGAATTACACATGGGCTGGTCAATATCTTGCTTCTCTTATTCCTGAAGACAGCATTTCTGAGAAAAACACTGGCATCTTAGGGGTCCAAACAACTGCATCTCACCATGTCATTTGATGGGGCAATTTCCACACTGGCTTTCATACAAATAGGCATGGAAACATCCTTTCAAACCTACTCAGAAAATGCTTCGACATCATGTCTGCAGGAGTAGTCACTGGGTAGAAAACTCAGCCATCCCACAAGGCAGCGCTCGAGAAAAAAATCCCTGCAACACGTGGTGGATCGGGCCGAGCCAAATATTTTTTTCAAAAACCTATAAGGGCCCAGATTTCGAGCAGACTTTCTTGCGTGTTATCCCTATTCCTATCAGCGCTGTCTCTAGTCTGTGCTATTGGTTATTTATATGATGCCCGTATTGTGAAATATACATCATGCATTATGAGCCTTAGACAGTGCTTCTCTGTGGCTTCTATCACAGAGCTCTGTCAACCCGCTGTATAAACAACCTCCCTCGTTCTCGGGCCTGCATGATTGTTCTGCGGAATTGATCTTGTTCAGAGCAATGTTTTATCACTGCATAGAAATATACACACACTCAATAGTCATTGGTGTTAAAATAAATATTGTGACTTTGCGGAGAGAATGGCCTCACCGAATAACTGGCGGCATCAGATGGTCCTTATCAGCCGTGCAGATAGGAGCTGGCTGCCTGCAGCTTGCTAGGCTCGTTGCGCAGGGTGGTTCCCCTCTTCACCTAACCCGGGAAGGTGTGCTGCTCCTTATCACACCCAAACCCCACGCCGTGTTCTAACGGTGTGTGTAGGAGTCTCAAAGCATCCTGTCACGTCGCTCAGGCTCGCTTCGCTAAAGGTTTTACTCAGCTGATTAGTATTTATTGACTAATTAACAGTGCATCCTGAGCACTGTGGGAAACAGCAAAGAGTGCCGATAGCCTTGAGAATGTTAGCACGTACGACACAAGATTGTAATGTTTTCTATTTTAACGTCCCTTTCACAATATAATTCACACATCGTAAAATTCATCCATTTAAAGTGTGCAGTGATTTCTAGCATACTTGGAATTGTGCAATCATCACCACACTCAATTTCAGAGATTTTCATCACCCATACGACAAATCTTGTAGCAATTAACAATCACGTCCCATCTCCCCATCTTTGAACGTCCCAGGCACAGGCAACCACTAATCTACTTTCTATCTCTGGTGGATTTGCTTAATCTGGACATTTCATATAAACGGAACCATATACCACGTGTGATCTTTGTGACTGGCTTCTCTCGCTGGACAGAATTTGTTCTTAAGATTCACCCATGAGGAGCCTGTATAGGTACTTAATTCTTATTTATTACTGAATAACTCATTGTATAGATAGGGCTGAATGCATGGCTTCTATCTAGATGTCCCCTCAAACCCTCATGTGTTCTCAGGTGGGGCTTTGGGATGTGATTGGCTTGTGGGGATGTGGTGTTGATCGGTGGATTAGCCCACTAATAAGTTTATAGCTAAATGGAATACTGGGAGGTGAAGCCTGGTTGGAGGAGGGGATCACTTGAGGTGTGGCCTGGAAAGGTCTATCTCTCTCTGCCCCCTTGATCTCTCTCTCTGCTTCAGCTCTGCTGTACCAGGAGCAATTTTCCTCTGCCATGCCCTTCCGCCTTGCTGCCCTGCATTGGAGCCAGTGAGCTGTGGACCAAATAAATCCTCTACAAACTGTGAGCCAAAGTAAACTTCCCTCCTTTAACTTGTGGGTGTTGGGTATTTTGTCTCAGCAGTGAGAAAGTAACTGAGACAGGGCACGTTTTATACATCCAGCCGATGCACATTTGGGTGGTGTGCACTTCTGACCTCAATGAGCAATGCTGTGGCAGATGTCTGGGCACAACTTTTCATGCACATCTGTTTCATCTTTCAGGTATATAGTTAGGAGCAGAATCGCTGGGACATACAGTAATTCTACATTTAAACTTTTGAGAAAATATGAGACTGTTTTCCCAAAGTGGCTGCACTATTTTTCATCACTATTAGCAATATAAAGGTTCGTAATTTCTCCAGTGTCAACATTTGTTATTATCTAGATCTTTTATTACAACTATCCTAGTAGATGTGAAGTGTTATCTCCTTGCAGTTTTGATTTGCATTTCCCTATGACTAATAATATTTTCATGAGCTCGTTGGCATTTGTATACCTTCTTTAAAGAAACATCTACTCAAATTCTTTGCTTGTTTTTAAACTGAATCATTTTTATTATTGACTTGTAAATAATTCTCTATGTATTCCAGATTTATATATTAGTAGATCTATGGTTTGCAAGTATTTTCTCCCATTCTGTGTTGTTGTCACTTTATTTCCTTGATGCCTCCATTAAAACAAAAAAATTTTAAACTTTGGAGAAGTCTGATTTACCTAGTTCTTTGTTTATTTTTGTCACTTGTGATTTTGGGGTCATATATAAGAAGGCTTTGTCTTAACCTCAGGCCATAAATATTTACTCTTACATTAAGTCTTTTGTTTCCTTTTGACTTTATTTCTAGTTTTTCTATTATTGGAAGTGAGGTGTACAAGCCTTCAACTATGACCTTTGAGTTGTCTATTTCTGTTTTCAGTTCTATGAATTTCAGCTTTCTGTACCTGGGGCTCTGATACAGAATGTGTATATGTTTATCATTGCTATATCTTACTAAAGAATTGAATCTTTTATCATTATAAAATGTACTTCATTGTCTCCAGTAATTTTTGTTTTAAATTCTGTTTCATCTGATATTAGTATAACCATATCAACTTTCTTATGGTTGCTGTTTACATGATATATATCTTTCCAATCTGAATATATAAAGGAATCTTACAAAAACAATAAGAAAATGGCAAACATCCCATATATATTTCCTATAACCAAGCAATTTCATTCCTATGATGCACATGCATTTTAAGAAATAACACACACTAGAATGTTCATAGAAATGGTGTTTGTAAAAAATCTCAAACTGTCCACTGAGAAAGAAATCATGAAAACAATCCATTTATGATAGCTTCAAAAAAAATTAAATCCCTAGGAATTGACCTAATCAAGGAGGTGAAAGACATCTATAATGAAAATTACAGAATTCTGAAGAAAGACGTTAAAGAGGACATTAGAAAATGGAAAGATATCACTTGTTCTTGGATTGGCAGAATTAATATTGTTCAAGTAGCCAAAATTCCAGAAACTCTTCCCAGAACTAGAAAAACAATGCTAAAATTCATATGGCTCCAAAAAAGACCCAGAATAACCAAAGCAATTCAGAGCAAAAAGAGCAAAGTGGGAAGCATCATAATTCCAGGTTCAAGTTATACTACAGCTATAGTTTAAAAAAAAAACCCAGCATAATAATGGCACAGAAATAGATCTGTAGACCCATTGACTAGAATGGAAGACAGAGAAACAACCCATATACCTCAGTCATCTGATTTTTGGCAAAGGGGCCAAAAAGATACACTGGAAAAAAAGATAGCTTCTTTAATAAAGGATGCTGGGAAAACTGGATAGTTATGAGCAGAAGACCAAAACTATATCTGTGTCTCTCACCCTGTACTAAAATCAAACTAAAATGGATCAGAATAAGACATAGAAGCAGAAACCCTGAAACAATCTAGGGGAAACACTTGAAGCCTTAGGCATAGGCGAGGATTTCCTGAACAGAACTCTAATAGCACAGGAAATAATATCAAGAATTAATATATGGGATTATATCAAATTATAAAGCTTCTTCACAACAAAGGAAACAATGAACAGAGTGAAAAGACATATGGAATAGAGTATTTATTTATTTATTTTTCGCCAGCCACTCTTCTGACAGAGGACTAGTATCTGGAATATATAAATAACTCAAGGAAATAAAACCCCCCAAACAAATGACCCAGCCCAAAAGTGGACAAACTGAATAGACACTTCTCAAAAGAAGAATTACGAATGGCCAATAAGTAAACGAATAAAATGATCATCATCTTTAGCCTTTAGGGAAATGCAAATCAAAACAACTCTGAGCTTCCCGTTTCACCCCAGCCAGAATGACTGTCATCGAGACCACAAAAAAAGCAACAAATGCTGGTAAGGATGTGGGAAAAAAGCAATTTTACATCATAAGTAGGGACATAAACTAGTATAACCACTAAAGAAATCAGTGTTATGGTTGATACACTGTGTCAACTTGAGCAGTTTAGAAGTTTAACTGAGAGACTCAACAGGGAGCCAGGGTTCTTGCTTTGTAAACATCCTCATCCTGTGCAAAGGAGGGTAAGGACATTTTGTGAGTGTTACACCCACCCTGAAGGGGGTGGGTCCTGAGTAGAATTTAAGGGTAGCGAAGAGGCTTGCTCTTCTCTCTTTTGCTCCAGCTGCTGCCTTGAAGTGTTGCCCCAGTGCCATGCCACCCTGCCTTGGAGCCAGCTGATTATGGACTGAAATCTCCAGAAACTGTAAGCTAAATAAACCTTTTCTTCCCTAATTTTGGATGTCAGGTGTTTGTCTCAGCAATGAAGAAAAGTAACCAAGACAGAATTTGGTACCAGTGGAGTGGGGTCATTGCTGTGACTGTACCTGACCATGTGGTTCAAGAGCCTTTTGGAATGGCTTGTGGGAAGTTTGGAAAGGTTCAGAGCTGTTGCCTGAATGCACAGAGATGGAACAGCTTAGGCTGTTCTGTACAGGAGATTCTGGTCAGAGCTCAGGAGACCAGAAGGTTGATAGAAAACCTGCCAGTAAGGACCAGGCTCAGGAGGTTTCTGCTGGGAAGAAGGACTGCATTGGGTGCTGGACTCCACATGATGTGTGTTATGGTTTGGCAGAAAGTTTGTCTACATTTTGCTCATGTCCAGAGACTTTGCCTGAGACTAAGGTTAAGGACGGTGGACTGATTAATCTGGCAGAGGAAATTTCAAGGCAGTTGAATGTTGAGGCCGTGGCATAGCTATTGTTGGGGGCTTTTAGCTAGATTTATGTTGTGATTCAAGAGGAAAGAGCCCAGCAGGGTGATTTAAAACATTGTGAGTTTGGCCAGAAAGGAAGCTCCAGTAAAGCTGTGGACTGTAAAGATAGAGCTGAGACCTCAATTGCTGAGAAGGAACAGAGAAATAGAAAAGATGGCCTGCACGTATTGCAAAAGGCAGCAAGTCTCAAACCCTTGCAGCTTCCAAACTGCAAAAGTAAAAGACTTTACTTGGAGGAGAAAGCCTCAGAGCACCATATTCCAGAATGGCAGCAGAGGCCACAGGAGGTTCCAGAATGGCAGCGGCATAGAGAATCTGTTCCTCACAATCAGATTCAGAGTGCCCAGCAATCCAGGCACTTGACCCCTACAACCAAGAGAGAGGAAAGCCTGGCTACTGCTCCAGCTAGCAGCAGACCTCGGCATCGTCCACATGGTGCTGGTTTTAGGAGCATGCAGAATTCACAAGCTCTGAGGTTAGGAAGGCTTCCACCCCGATTTCCGAAGGCCTGGGAGGCCAGGCAGTGTGCCCCTGAGAGGGCACTGTGTGAAGCTGTGAGTGTGAAACCAAAGATGCAATGGAGACCCCAGAAGTTTGGAAAAGCCAGGAACATGGATCATGTAAGGAAATCTGTAATGGGGGAACAGAGCCAGAACAAGAGAGATGCCATGGGATCGGTGACCACTAGAAGTGCCATAGGGATGGAACCACACAAGCCCTTTGGAGCTCACAATTTGCCACAGATTGTTTCAGATGCTGGACAAGCAACTACAGGGTTTAACATTTGCCCTGCTGGATTTTGGACTTGCTTTGGTTCCAATGCTTTGTATTCCCCTGTTTGTAACTTTTGGAATGGTAATGTCTGTCTTGTGCCATTGCATGTTGGAAGTGTTTAACTGTTTTCATTTGTGCAGGGACTTGCAGTTAAGGTTTGCTTTCCATCTCTGGGGAAACTTGGGACTTGAACTTTTCAGCAATGCTGAAACTGTTAGGACTTTGGCAACTCTTGCAGATGGACTAAATGCCTTTTGCATTTAGGGATGTACATGAGTCTTTGGGGGGCCAAGGACAAAATGTTATGTTTCTAATGTAATGTAGTGTTGATAGACTTACTGCTGGTTCTTAAGGATTATTAAAGCTGTGTTATAATGCTCAAGTTGCAAAATGGTAAGAATTAGCATGTCTTGGTATCTGGAGGCTAATTTAAAGAAATATGTCTGGTTGTCAAGTTGACAAGGGGTGGATTGTTATGGATACATTGTGTCAACTTGAGCAATTTAGAAGTTTAACTGAGAGACTCAGCAGAGAGCCAGGGTTCTTACTTTGTAAATATTCTCGTCCTGTGCAAAGGAGGGCAAGGACATTTTGTGAGTGTTACACCCACCCTGAAGCGGGGAGGGGTGGCCTGTGTACAACATAAGGGTAGAAAAGAGGCTTGCACTTCACTCTTTTGCTCTGGCTGCTGCCTTGAAGTGTTGCCCCAGTGTCACACTACCCTGCCTTGGAGCCAGCTGATTACGGACTGAAATCTCCAGAAACTGTAAGCTAAATAAACATTTTCTTCCCTAAGTTTGGGTGTCAGGTGTTTGTCTCAGCAACAAAGAAAAGTAACCAAGACAATCAGTACAGAGACATTTCAAAAAACTAAAACTAAAAATTGAATTTGATGCAGCTATACCTCCACTGGGTGTATTCCCTGAAGAATGAGACAATCTTACTATAGTGATACATGGATGCTCATGTTCATAGCAGCATAATTCACAACAGCTAAGCTCTAGAAACAGCCTAGATGCCCACCAACAGGTGAATGGAGAACAAAAATGTGGTATAGATACACAATGAAATATTTTTCAGTCAAAAAGAAAAATAAAATTATGTCATTTGCAGGAAAATGGATGGAACTTGAGACCATAATAAGTGAAATAAGTCAGACATAAAAAGTTAACTATCGCATGGTTTTTCTTAAATGAGAAGCATAAAATCAAATAAATCTATAAATGGTAGATTGTAGGAAACGCCATGCAGAATTTTGGAAATGGAGAAGGGAATCAAGGTGACAGGGAAGATAAGATTGAGGCTAAAGGAATGGAAAATGATCAAGATATGTGCTCTGCACGTACCAATTCCCTCAAACAAACATCACTATTATGTGTTGCATATATACACAATTTAAAAATCTCAAACTGGAGATAACCTACATGCCCATTAATAGTGAGGTGAATAAGTAATTTTAGGCATATTTATATAATGGAGTATTATATTTCAATGAGAATTAATTTTATCTATAACTATATACAATAATGTGGTTAAATCTCACAAGTAAAAACTACTGATATAAGGAGGATGAATACAAAAGAGTACATATATGTGAAACCATTTATATAAAGTATGATAACAGGTAAAACAAATCTATGCTGTTGGAAATCAACATAGTGGTTACCCTCCAGTGGGTAGTTAGTGGGAGGGAGTGGGAAGAATGTTCTGGAGTGTTTCTTTATCTGGATGCATGTTATTCGTGTGTGTTTACTTTGTGAAAATCCATTAATATGTGTACTTTTGAATTCATATGTTATCTTTCAGTTTAAAGCATTTTACAGAGGGTTGTAGCTGAAATAAAAGATGGAATGCTTTACATTTTTCTTTTTAAAAGTTAGTGTATATGGAAACTTGACAAAGATGGAACAAAATGGTTTTTGATCAAAGTCACTTATGACTATGGGTCCAAAACACTTAAATAAGACCCTAGCAAATGTAATTGAGCTTTGTATTAGAAGAATAATGCTCCAGAAAACCAGGAATGAGTCAATATCAGGAAATATAAGAATATCAGTGATGGCATCAACAGGTCAAAAGAGATACACGGCATGCTCGTCTTAATAAACGTCAAAAGACATTTAACAAAACTCAATATCCATTTCTGATAAGACTTAAACAAATTACATATAGAAATCTCCCTCAGCATGGTTAAAAATGATTTCAAATAAGTAGCTTACCTCATACTTAAGAGCAAAACAATAGGATAACATTTTAAAATGTATTTTGTCAAGGATCATGATTTAAATGATAATGTATCAAAGAACTACCAGCAGGGGCTCATGATGTATATGTACCTCACTATGTTAGGATGGGAATTTTTCTGTTCACACTGAGTTTCAGCTGAGCCTCCTAAATCTGAAAATAAATACAGTGGTTGTTGGGTATCTCCACGGCCTGTAACATGCAGGTGGTGCTACATTGTCTATGCGGAACAGGCTAAGAAACTGTGGAGCTGGCTGTCAGTGTTAGCCTGCGGCTCATCCCTAGAGTCAAGGAGAAGACAGGGAACTCACTGTATTGACTGTTGCTTTAGAATAAACAGTGAACCACGTGCTTCCTCCAGGGAGGAAAGGAGGAGAGACCTTAAGTCAAGAAGTCAGGCTTTGAGAGTATCATTTGAAGTTTGACACTGGTCCTCAGGTTAGCGAGAGGTAGGAACTGGTATCTGATTGGCCCCTGAAAAGTTTAAAGAGGCTTCAAGGGAGCAAATCTGAGGGTATAAGTTGACTGGAAAACGTAGAACATATGCAAATGAGCAGGGCAGAGAATGTGTGAGTTCCCCATGGGCCACTAAGGGGTTTGTGGAATGGACCTAGCATCCTGAGAGGGCTCAGTCAGGGTAGCTCCAACTTAGAAGTTAACCTTTGGAAATCGTGGTGCCAGACAGAGGAAGAGGGGTTGCATATGTGAAGGGTGTTGTAGTTGAGAGATCCTAGCAACTATCATTTGGGATCGCAGAAGAGGGACTCACAGGAGGAACTCACAGGAGCAAATCTAGAAAGAATGCATCTTTGTGAGGCATCTCCCACAGGCAGAGAGCATCTACTCTGGGCTACAACTGTACCAGCCTCATAAAACCTTCTGTCCCTTGGCTGTCCTCTCTCATCCTGCCCTCCCTCAAACTTCCAGCCGGTGCCCAATGCTGCAGAGGTTTAGGACAAGAGTTTGCAAATAAAGGAGGTGGTGGAACCAGATACGGGAAAAGAAGTTGGCCAGAGCTCTTGTCCCCACTCCAGGCTTCCAAGCCTCTAGGGAAAGGACATATTCTTAATTAGAAGATAAGTTAGAGATACACAAGTATTATACAGGACTACACTTTTATTATGGGAAAATAACCAGGTAAACATTGGGTATACTTGTAATTTAAGCCATGTAAAAGCAAGTCAAAAGAACAAATTTGAAGGGCTTGTGGTGAGAAGGAGTAAGAAGCCTATTCTTTAAATTTTACAAACTTTATTAGCTCATTCAAAAAATATGACACATATACCTATACATATGCACACATACATAAGTTTTCCAAGAACTCATCAAAAAGTTTATTTATATGCATGTTTTTATATGTAATCTTATCTTTTACTGTAAAACCCTTTTTAAATCAAAACATTAACTGTATTTTTTTTTATCATACCACACAGGAATCAGTACACACAAACACACACACACACACACACACACACACACACACAGAGTTCCTAGCTTTGAATAACCTAAAAGCAGTAACACCCCAGTGATTTAAGTGCATGTTTAAAGCATTAAAACAAAACTTAAATTAGCAATACAAATACAACTGGAAAAAAAACACATTTTAGTTGCTAATAAGTACAAATATATCAAAATAAATTAAGACATCTTTTACACGTTTGTGTTATCTAATATGACCCAAGTGATTTAAAAGGCAAGAACATTGTGTCTTTTTAGGCTTCTTATTCCTTCTCACCACAGGCCCTTCAAATTTGTTCTTTTGACTTGCTTTTACATGGCTTAAATTACAAGTATACCCAATGTTTACCTGGTTATTTTCACATTTTTGTGTCTTTTTAGCTCACATCCAGTCGACAGAAACCAATGCTGCTGAATTACATCCTCACAATCAGTATAGAATTGCCTTTACTCCTGTATTTTGTTTTTATCGAAATATAACATGAAAAATTCCACTTCCACAGTTCCAGAAGTAGTACAAAGAAGAAGATGACTGACAGCAAGATTATTTCCCCAAATCCCGTAAGGCTTATTGGGTCTAATGGAGGCATTAGAGAACGTTCTTCACACAACACACACCAAGCATCAGGGGTATGTGTGTCTACAATGGAAGGAAAGCCAAGGACAAATAACTTGCCTTGTGCCTTTTTACAACCCAATGTTTATTTGTTCAAGTTGAGTATTATTTCTACTTAGACAATTTTCATCTGTGCTTTTAGAAACTGCAGAGTGAGTAGATAACCTTGTCTTTGAAGTATTTTGTCTTGGCCTCTTTGATAAAGATGGTTTGAGAGCCATAAAACTGCTTTTCACTGATGTTTTTCCTCTGAACTCCACTGCATAAAAGGAATAATAGACAATATGTATTTATGGCTATGTGTCACACAATCTGTTTTATGATACACATCATTATGAACCATGAACGGGGACGTAGAGAAGCATGGAAAGTCATTTTGCAGCCAGATCGCCACGGCTGTGTGTGGTCTCCAGCGAAAGCAACAACAAACCACGTGCTTATTTCATAAATGATAAAGTATAGTATTACATGGAGAAATGCATATATCAGAGATCGGAGGTTGTTAGGCCACAAGATGATGGAAAATGAGGCTCGTGTGTTAAATGTGAAGATCGAAGTTCATTTGCTTAGGGGTCTCATCCCCTCCCATGCACCTTTCTAGTGTTTCAGAAGGCAGATGGATTCACATATTAACATATATCAGTCTGTTAATATCTATTTATTTTGAAAACTCAAATCGTCTATTTGAAGTTTCCTCTTGGATATCACAAAGGTAACTCATATTCAACGTATCTCAAACTCAGTTGGGTTTTTCCATGTTCCCTGTCTTGATGAGTAACACCCACTTCTAAATATTTCAGAAGGCAGAAATGCAGCCTTCTCCACCCATCACTGTGTCTCGCTCCTCCCAGCATCTGCCCTATGTCCAAGCTTCCATCACCTGTCTCCTGGATTATCACAGTCACCTCATCAGTGTCTTGTCACATGTACTTGTGCCAACTCTGATTTTTCCCCACCCTCTACCAAAGTGAACTCTTCTCGAAAGCAAATCTCACCACGCAAGTTCTTCTTAAAATGTGACAAAGCTTCCTATCATTTCTCAGCTAAATCCTCACCCCCTTGAATATGCTGTCAGACGTTATGTGATTCGGCCTTGCTTACCAGGTTCAAGTTGTGCATGCTCTTCTTGCTTTCTCTGCATTGGCCACTGACTTTTTCTCCCAGAGCCTTGTACTCTTTCTTACCTCACCTTTGCACATAACTCTCCCTTCTCTTCTTTTTCACTTTTCTTTTTTTGCTGGGGTGGGGACAGGGTCTCACTATGTAGCGCAGGCTGGCTTTGAATTCTCTGTGTAGCCCAGGCTGACCTCGAACTCATGGTGGTCCTCCTGAATCAGCCTCCTGAGTGCTGGGATTCCAGATGTGTGCCTGGTCTCGTGCCTGGTCCCTTTCTTCTCTGTAGCTCTTCCTTCAATTGTCACTTCCACAAAAAAAATTTTTTTTCAAGTTCATCTTTTTAGTATGTAGTTCTGTGGTATCATGTACCTATCCTTCATAGTTTATGTCATAGTTAAATTTTAAATTATGTGTATTTGTTAGTGTGTTTATCCTCCTCTTGACTATAATTGCTATGGACGCAACTATCAACTGTTTTTGTTTCCCCTAGCATCATTGATATCTAGCAGAGGGCCTGTCAACAAATAGATTATTAAATATTTTCAAAGTGAACATATGACAACCAAAATACATACTATCTTGAAGAATAAGCTTAAATAAATTTATTCATATGCAGAAAGTACAAAACCTTATTGAGGAAAATAAAAGATTTACTTAGGTAAAAATCTAAAAAATATATAGAAATCTATAAGGAAAATTATAAAATTCTAATGAAATGAATCAAATAATAATTAAATAAATGGAGAGACAGCCAATGTTCATGGAAAGGAATGCTCAATACTATCCAGATGTCAGTTCTTTCTAATTTTATCTGCAAACTCGACACAACCCAATAAAAATCTCAGCAATTTAATTTATAGATATAGAAAAACTAACTCTAAAGTTTATAATGAGCAAAAGCCCACAGTAATAATTATGATATTTATGGGGAAGAACAATGCAAAAGGGACTGACACTGCCAGACTACAAGACTTAAAATAAGCAACAATAATCAAGGCAGTGTGGGGAACTGGTGAATGCACAGGCAAGGGGTCAAGTGATACAATGAACGAAAGCAATACAAGGGAGAAAAGATAAGTCTTTGCAACAAGTGATGCTGGAATAAGTAAATATCTTGTGCAAAAATACACATGATACAGACCTTACACACATCACAAACTTAACTCCAAATGAATCATAGACCTAAATATAAAATTCAAAAGTATAAACTCCTAAAAGATAACATAGGAGAAAATTTAGATGAACTTACGTTTGGTGATAACTTTTAAAGATACATTATGAAAGATATAATCCATGAAAGACATAACTGATAAATTGGAATTTGTTAAAATGAAAAACCCCTGTTTGGTGAAAGACACTGAAAAAATTAGAAGGAAGCCACTGACTTGGAGAAAATATTTTCAAAAGACATCTGATACAGGACTGTTACCCTAAATATACAAAGAACCCTTTAAACTTAGTAACAAAAATAAAACACAATTTGATTATAAAATGGGCAAAAAAGATCTGAATAAACATCTCCACAATGAAGATAACAAATGGTAAATATAAATATCAAAGGATAGTTTACATCATATGCCACTGAGGAAATGCAAATTAAAATAGGACAATACCACGCCAAACCTGTTGCAGACACAAAAATCCAAAACACTGATAACTTCAAATGATGGCGAGGATGTAAAGCAAAAACAACCTTGATGCTTTACTGATAGGAATGGAAAATGGTGCAGCAGCTTTGGATGGCTGTCTGGCAGTTGCTTAGGGAATCAAGCACACGCCATACGATCCAGTTGCTCTCCTTGGTATTTACCCAAATGAGCTGAAAACGGACCTTCGCACGAAAAGTTCTGCTCAAAATATTTGTAGTGGCTTTATTCATAACTTTTAAAACTTGCAAGCCACCCATATATCTTTAAATAGGGAAGTGAATTGATACATTCGCACAATGGAATATTAGCACTGAAAAGAAAGGAACTAGCAAGCCACGAAGCGACATGATGGGACTCTAAATGTGTAGTGCTAGGTGAAGCCACGTCGTGTGTAATCCTGACTACCATACGCAGCGTTCTGGAAAAGGCAAATGATGGAAATAGTAATGGGGGGAGAGAGAAGGATCTAAAGAGTTAGTTTTCTCTTAACCAGCACTACTGCAATTCAGAAGCAACTAATCCTCTGTAGAGCTTTTCATCATCTGTCTGTAAAATGGCACCAAATGGAGCAACATGAAAGGTATTTTGAACATATTATAAAAATTACTGTGGTAGGGCCGGGACATCCAGGCCCAAGCCCCTCCCCATGAGTCAGCATCAGCGTGGACTTTGGGGAGGGAGTGCTAGACCTGTCCTGCCTGGAACAGCCCCATGCACCAGCTGCTGCTGGACCAGGACCTCCAGAGCCAAACCTCTCCCCGTGGGCCCTTCAGGCTCGTGGGCTGGCAAACAAAAGTGTCAACCCCCTCCCCCAAGCGACTGGTGGATCCAGAGAAACACAGGCTCTAGTGATAGCTATCAAGGTGAAACACAATTGAAAGCCTGTGATGCTTTGGTGTTTCACTGACCTTGCAGGTCTAGGGCCAGTGTTCTGATCATTTATTCAGAAGACAGCGGTATGCAGCATGGCATCTAGGAGGGGTCTCCTTCTGAGGGTGGCAGCCATTGTTGATTCCCTATAGTCTCATTCTGAAGTCTTATATTGTTTATTGTTTTGTTGGGTTGGCTTTTACTCTCTTTTGCTTTGTTCGATTGTGTTATACAGGGTGCTATGGTTGATACATTGTGTCAACTTGAGCAGTTTAGATGTTAACTGAGAGACTCAGCAGGGAGCCAGGGTTCTTACTTTGTAAATATCCTCATCCTGTGCAAAGGAAGACAAGGGCATTTTGTGAGTGTTAAACCCACTCTGAAGGTGGCCAGTGTACAATATAAGGGAGGAGAAGAGACTTGGGTTTTTGGCTGTCTTTTGCTCTGGCTGCTGCCTTGAAGTGTTGTCCCAGTGCCATGCCACCCTGCCTTGCAGCCAGCTGATTATGGACTGAAACTTCCCAAAACTGTAAGCTAAATAAACCTTTCCTTGCTTCACTTTGGGTGTCAGGTGTTTGTCTCAGCAACAAAAAAGTAACCAAGACATCTGGTGACAATAGCAGTTATTTCAATGATAGTAAGATATATATGGTAGCCATTTTGAATTTATTGTAGTCTTTTATTGTATCTATCCATTGTTTTGTTTTTACTGTTTTTATTCCATTCTGTTCTGTTTGATTTTTACTGTGTCTGAAAGTATCTGCAGCTATTTTGAAGACAACAAAAGGCATTATGGTAACTATTGTTGATTTTGTAATGTTGTGAAGTCCTGTATCACTTACTCTGGTTTGTTCTGATTGGTTTTATTCTGTTTCATTTTCCTTTGTTGTATCCTGTTTAAAAGAAAAAAAAATTACTGTGGTAGCAGAACCTCTTACATTTTTTAGTTAAGCATCATTACCTAGATGAATACACAGTAAAACAAAAACAGATGGCCTTAGCTAGTCATTTGTTTTGTTTTGCTTGCTTTGGCTTTGTGTTAAGAACTAATTTTAATGAATATTCCACTATTTGTTATTTCACCAAAGGTCAGAATGAAAATATTTGATGGGCATCTTATATGTCACATTTTAATATGATTCTTTTACTACATGAAATATCACTTTAATACCTGGCAGTTACCATCATAGTAATTGTCATAGGAAATTTGCTTCCATATGACTCAGTCTCATAGAGTACTCTGTAATTCTTTAAAATCATTTAAATTTTTATACAACATAAAATAATTTATTTTGTCCTTACACTGACTTGTGTTTAAATTTTGGCTCTTAAATGTTGGCTGTGTGATCTTAAGCAAGAATTTGCTTTAACTTTTGAAGGCTCAGTTAATTTACCTACAAAATAGGAATAAATATCTTCACTTGCTGATTGTGAAAAATAAGTAAGAGATATTGTGTAGGAAAAAAGGTCTGGATAGATGAGTGGATGGATAGATAGATAAACTAGATAAAAGAATACATATATTTAATTTAGTGTCAATAAAATCAGGTTGAGATTTCATAAAATTTGAGGAGGGGCTTGAAAAAGTAATTTTAAAGTTAATCTAGAAGAATATGTATGCAATATTACTGAACATTAAAAAGAATCATAAGGCACAATAATAAAGTAATGTTACAGAATAGAATTTAAAACACACACACATTCATATATATTTAGTGCATAATAAAGCTGGCATCATAAATCTCTGGAGAGAGAATAGTTTATTCAATAAATTTTGTTGGAACATTGGGTTAACCATTTGGCAAGAAACTTAATCTCTTCCTCAAATTATATACCAAAATAAACTCCAGATGGGGTTATATCTCAAAGTAAAAAAGTGAATAGTAAAAAATTCTAGGAGAAAATATAAGTGAATAGGAAGGCTATCAAAGGCAGAAGCCAGACATTGAAAAAACAATGACACAAAAATAAAGGCCTCTGCAAAAACAGTGTAAGTGAAAAATAAAGACCAGGGACAACAAAACCCTCAAGGATAACCATAACTTTCAAAGTCAAGAAAGGACCAGTATCTTTAACACTCTCCAAAGAAACTTTATACATATTACAACAAACAAATATTTCAATAGTAAATGTCTAAAGGATGAGAACAAGTTTATCACAGATTACAAGTGAGGATGAAAATGTTTAATCCTACTAGCATAAAAATGCAAATTAAAGTGACATCAGCAGATTCTTCTCAATGGTGGGGATGAGGAAAAAGAGGAATTGGCCGTGGGTCAGGAACTGTGATAAAGAGTTGGCCGTGGGTCAGGAACTGTGATAAAGGTTGGAGATACAGAGGGAGCTGTCTCCCAAGTAGAGGGAACGGCAGCAGCAAGGGCAGCCACCGGGGCCTGCCGGGAAGTAGGAAGTAATACGGAGAAGCGAGCTGTGCGAGCAGAAAAAGCAACAAGAAAGCTGTCTCGGTCCATTTGGTGTTGCTATAATAAAATGCCTGTGGTAAGAAAGAAGTTTATTTAGCTCACAGTTCTACAGGCGGGGAGTCCAGGATCAGACGGCTGCGTCTGGAGCTCATAATGTGAGGCTGGGCTTTGCTTGACCAGAACCTGCGCAGTAGGGGAGCAGGCAGGTGTGGAAGCGCATGCGCAGGAGAACGACAGGCGATAGAGCTGGACGCACTCTTCTAACAGTGGATCTTCAAGGTCATCTAGCCAGGCCTTCAACAGCAAAAGCGCTTAGAGGACCCAGCACCTCTCCACAGTGTTATACTGGGGCCCAGATCTCAATCTGAGTTTCGGAGGAGACACACCACAGCCAAAGATGCAGAGGAAATGTTCAGTGGTGCATTTTATTACTTTCTTGAGTAATTTATTGTTTTTCAGGATTTGGTCAAAAAAAAAAAAACAAAAAACAAAAGGCAACACACCAGAATGCAGTGAGGAAAAAACAAAAAACAAAAAACCTCACACCAATAAAAAAAATCAATCAAAACATGCAATTTCTCAGGAAACTCCCATCATGTGAGAGGTTTTTGGTTTTGGTTTTATAGAGTTGTTGCTAAAATACAAAAAATCTCCTGGCATGAAGAAATGATTTTAGGCCCCCAAACAGTGGGTGGATTGGACACCACCCAGTTGTGCTGGTTCTGGCCTTGGAGCACGGTGTGTCAGGACCCCTGAGTAGCACTTTCCTGGACGGCAGAACTTGCGGGCGACACTCTGGGTGGGTCGTTTGATTTTACATCAGTGTTCGGGAAGCACAGGAAAGCCCAAAGAATAAACGTCCTTCACGAAAGAAGCATGCGCAAAATGCTTCAGCAGTGGCTTTCTTCACAGATTATTTCAGAGCACAGCTTCCTATTTGCCGTCATTGATAAGAGAACCAGCAACTTCTAAAATTTTTCTTTAAGTAAGAAATAGGAGGAGGAAAGAGGAAAAATGAGGATAGAGAAAATAAATGAGAATAACTACAGGAAATTCCTTTTCCAGGCTGGTATCTGGGATCCTGCGGGACATTTCAGGGTGGGGTTGCCAGCATGCTAGGTACCCCAGGGTTTAAGGTGCATGTATTTTCCGGCCTCATTTCCGTGCGTCTCCACTGGCAATCCTGTACAGACATGTCCCACTGATTGCCTTTCCAGTAGCAAATATTTGCTATCTTTTTTTTCCAAAATGATTTACAATAATTTAATTTACCTCCTGAGTTTCATGTCACTGTAAGATGAATCTTATTCTGCTCTTCTGCAAGGATTATTCCAAAATTCCTCAACTTCGAGCTATACCTCGTTGCTTAACAGCAGGCGGTTGTGTTTCACCTTGGAAGTTAAATCCAGCCTTGAAAAGAGGAATTCTCTTTATTCAGGAGGGGCTCTATTTTATATGGAAGCCAGCTTGTTTATATTGATCGTTTTAATGCAAACTGGCCCACCACTCAGAAACAATTCCCAGTGTAACAGTGTATCAAGAATGCGTTAGTGGCAGTTAGCTGCTCACCCAGACTTCCACTGCAAATCTCCCAGATCCCTGCATGGCCAGAGCCAGCACGGGCTTTTGGAAGCGCAATCTCAGAAGCACAGTCTTGCGGAAGTATTCTTCTCATACTCTTCCATGACATCTACCTAACCACTGTGAAGACGAAAGATGAGGCTGAGACTGGAGGATCACAAGTTCAAGCCCAGCCTGGGTAACTTAGCAAGACTCCGTCTCAAAACAATAAAAAAAGATGGGCACGTAGCTCAGTGCAGAGGCTCTAGGTTCATTCTTAGTACCACAAAACAAAACAAAAACTACATCTTACTCCTGTGTGGCTTTTTTCCTTACTTGACAAAACACTTTGGTGCTCTCTGATTTCCCAAATATAGAAGGCCTCCTTGACCTGGGCAGTTCTCAGACCCTTAGCTGTTACTTGATGAATTGGTGGAGCATCTTTGCAAATTTTGCCATCTGGTGTTGATTTGCTCTGCTCATCTCAAACCCTCCAAATTATTGCTTTATTGGGGAGTGCTTTAGGGATACCACAAAGCGACACACATCCCTAAGAAAGAGACTGTAGCGGGCCCGTCCTGCCGCTTGCAGAGGGATACGCTCCAGGGTCTACTTGCAGGAATACACAGGATAAAGGCAGGATTATTTTTGTCCTTCCCTTGTGTTCATTTAAAAAAAAAATCTGATACTCAAAAATTTTCCAGTGACCTGGGTCTGAGAAATTGAAGGACTTCCCTGCCACCTATTCTACGACGCGGAATGACAAGAGTCTACCCCAACCTGGTGCGTGGTGACTTCGGTTGGGTCACTCACAGCAGCAGGATGAAGATGAGCACTGAAACCGAGATCTCATGAGAAGCAGAGCGGCCTAGCGTGGTGAAGCAGGGAGGTACGCTCAGAGCAAAAGGGTTCCCCCTGGAACTCCCATTACAGTTACGCTGGCATAATGAACTGTGGCTTTCATAGTAGTCAAGAGGGAAACCAAGGATGATGATGATGCAAGAAATTCCTTGCGACTCCCAATGGGGACACTCACGACACCCTCTGCAGGGACAGGACGCTGCTGACAAGGTGAGTGCAACTCCTGTAGGGGAGGGACAGCTCCAGGAGTCCAAGGGGGCAGACAAGAAGGAGCACCATAACCGCCAAGAACCCCAAAGGGTTCTTGGAGTGGAAGATTTCGGAAGAAAAATTAGCCTTAGGGTGGGGAAGGGGGCATACTGCATAAAGGTCTTCGGACTTAAGATCAGACGACTCCACTTGCAAGCCCCACTCTGCCCCTAACTGGCTGTGAGCTTCGCAGTGAGCCTTGTCCGCATGCTGATCCCCAGCTCTGGCCCAGAAGCTGATGATGCCAAGGTCTTTCTTCATCGAGAATGGCAATGCTGTGATGTCCTTGGCAATGACTGAGCTACTAAACAGGTTCTGATAGAGTGTAGAGTTTGCAAAGTTACAGGAATAGAAATATTAGTCCTGTGTCTATCAAGTCAGTGGCCCAAGAGACATCTTTCAGCATTTTAAATATGCCAAGCTCTGTCTACCTCAGGGCCTTTGCTCATGCTAGGACCCTTCCCCTAGCCCCATGGAGAACACTGTTTCCTAAAGTCTGAAACTGCTTAGCTTATCCTGCACATTTTTGCCCAAACTATCCTTTCTTTAGTTTAGATTTGCTATCCTACCCAAATTCCCAGAACACCCAGTCTTCTGTGTCAAAGCATTTATCACAGTATTAATTCCACTCATATTTATGTAATTTTCTCTTTTTCCCTAGTCTAGAGCTCTATGAGGATTTCTGTCTCATTCAATATAATTTACTTTAATAGCCAACACCTGTGACAAGCATATATTAAGCACTCAATAAACATTTTGTTATAGATTGAACCAGAGGGAGCAATAATCACTTTTCCTAAGTACCTGCGTATTTCAGGCCAAGTGAGGTCTTGGATTTATCCTCTCTCTTCCAAAAGAAACAGCCACTGTGGTTAAGATTTGGATTAATAACATCATTTGATGTTTTAGTTTGCCTAGCACTTCTGCTCCTTTGGTGGCTCTGCAACAAATGCCCCTTGTAATGTTTTCCAGAAGACTAAAAGTTTTCAAACACAGAGGATTAGGTCTGATGGATTGTAAGCTATTTCCAAAAGTTAGTTAGAACTGCATGGAACTATTTTATTACCATTGTTGTAATTTCTCAGACAGTGTGAAATTGCCTTTCTTCCTTCGGAGCATCCAGGCACAGACGAGCATGACAGCGGCGATGCTGAACGCGCCTTGGTAAGCAGTGGTGGCTTCCGGGCCTCTGGGGAGGTGGGTCCCCCCGGCTGAGATGAAAACCGAGACCCTTCATGGGTAGCAGAGCCTGGGCCCCAGTGTCTTTTCTGTCCCCAGAGCTGCTTCTTCATTTTTTTTTTTTTTTTTTTTTTGGTACCAGGATTGAACTCAAAACCTCAAGCTTGAACCTTTTCCCCCCGGGGTGCGGTTTCCCCACCCGGTCCAGGTGCGCGCACGCACACACAGCCTCACGCGGAGTGGGGGGCTGGGGACGGCTGTCCTCAGGACGCAGGAGGACAGGCGCAAAGGTCAGGGCCCTGGCAGGGAGAAGATAAGGCTGGGGGTGGAAGGTGGAGTCGGCCAACGGCAATAAACAGGCCTTTCACAGTGTCTCCCAGCAACACTGGGGAGGGGAAAGAAAGGAGCCCATTAAGAAAGCAGAAGGGAAGGAAATGACCGCTTCAAGAATGTCTGGGGCACTCAATATTTTAAAAAATATTTTTAGCAAGAGAATTGGAGGGGCCTGAAGCAAAAAGCAGGGACTTGTGTCCACCTGAGGGTCCCCAGAGCCAACACCAACCGAGGGCAGCTTGGAAAGTGAGGCGGCCTGTCTCCCGAGGAGCCATCTGACAAGCTGCTCCTGGCCTTCGGTGGGGACATCGCGCGGGTAAAAGTGCACGGCTGCCGTGGGTGTGGACACCCTCGCCAAGCTGAGCTCTGGGTCCCCAGGCCGTTCCCGAACCCACCCAGAAGCGTTCCCGCCTGTGACGCGCAGCTGGGACCGGGCCCGGCCGCAGGGCGCAGTGGGTGCACTTGCTTCTCTGAAATCTGGAAAATTCTGCACTACGTTGGTGCAAGCTTTTCGGACAGGAGGCTGTCGGCCCGCAGGTTGTGTGACTCTCAGCTCCGCCCCCTCCTGTCAGCAGCACAGCTCTGGCAAGGAGCCCTGATCTTCGAGCAGCCTCGGAGATTTCCCCCTAGCTCCGTAGGGCCTCTGTCTGCCAGCGTTGCTCAGAAAAACTGTAGGCAGGGGACGACTTCATTAGCGGTTAGCGTTGTTCCACAGAAGTGCTCCTCTCTGAGTTACAAAAACCCAGCTGAAACGAATGGAAATGGAAAGTGACAAAAAATGTGAAGTTCAGAAAATATACGCGTTTCAAGAGCAATTCCTAGAAATTAGATCAACGCTAAAGTTCATGGAATTTCAACCCAAAATAAAAAGGATGAGGGGGTTGTTTTCCTTCAGCATTTTTGTCGTTGTTGCTGTTGCAGGATTTTTGTTGTTGTTGTTGTTGTTTCTAGTTTGGCTTAATTTCAGCCCTGTCTGAAGAGAAGATATTTTCTCTATCAGTCTGAAGCCAAGATTTTGAACATAAGGGAGCAGTAAGTAAACAGCAGGTCCCTGGAGCACTCACAATGAGAAGTGCAGGTCAGAGGACAGCAGGAAGTCTGGGTTTGCAAGTTTGGGGTGGAATTTCTGTGACGGGGTCAGGATTTCGGCAGGCGCGAGAGGCAGGGTGGTGAGGGGGTATCAGCCCTGGCCGTGTAGGGCTGGGGCAGGGACGGAGGTACGCGGTGTGCACAGGCAGGCAGGACCATCCCTGCGGGCTGTCCTGCACCGTGAGCGCCAGGCGAGGGTATCCGTGTGTGCCACGAGCCCGCATTGCGTGCGCCACAGTCTGTCCCTCAGTACTGCCCGCTCCCCTTGGAATCGTCACAATTTCTCCTCCGCTCTCACCAACCCTGTGCCCAGCAGGCGTAAAGAGCTAGCGACTACACAAGCTCATCCCTGCGCGCTGTCAGGCCCTCACTCAGGGTCGCCAGAAGGCCAAGGGGCACGCGCTTAGGAGAATGGTCCCTGGAGTCCCTCTGCTGGACTGTGAGTCCTAACCCTGTATGACCCTCGTCAAGTTACTTAGCCTCCCTAAGTTCAGTGTCCCCTCCTGTACGATGAGCTGACAGCACCAGCACCTCACTGCTTGAGTTTCCTGGGGATCAATGAGAGGGTTCCTGTAAAGCTGACCACCAGCTTGACCCATGGTGACATCTCTGTGCGGGGGCTCAGTGCCCTCTGCTTGCATGATGTGGAGTCCCTTGTCATGCCGAGTGGCCCATCTCATAGAAATCACCAATTTCAGCTCAGACTGTTGTACCCTGAGCAAAAACAGCATTTCATTTGCTGTCTCTCTGGCTGGTAACTGTTAATTTAGAGATTTCATTATCTGCTTAATCATAGTAAGCCCTCAGTCCCCAAATCTCTCAGCTAAGTAGCTCTGCTACTTTCTAGTCTCAGCAAAATGACTTCTGGCTGCTTTTTCTATTCCTGACTGGATTGTCAGTGTGATGGCACCCACGGTAGGATCCGAGCCTTGCTTAGCTTTGTCAGAATCGATAGGTTGAGATGACTGTGTTTACAGGCACTTCACAGATTTTGCCAGTTAATCTTAATCATCAGTTTGGCCCGATTTGAAGAGTCCTGGAAAGGTGATCAGATCATGGGGGTGCCATTGTTGGCAGTGGAGTAATCCCCATACCCACCGCTGAATATGGTGTTAGAAGGTGGGACCCAGTTGGGTCCTTTGAGGATCATACACTCCCTGGTACTCTTCTCTTCTGCTGTCTGCTGTGCTTCCCAGCTGTCACGGAGAGAGCAGCTTTGTGCCACCACGTACTTTCACTAAGATGTTCAGCCTTGGAGCCAGTCAACCATTGACTAACTCCTCTGAGACCATGAACCAAATTAAACTCCTTTGAATTGTGTGTGTTGGAATTTTGGTCACAGCAGCAAAAAGCTAATACACAAGTATAAAAGCTTATTTATTCTCTCCATTTCTTATTATCTCTTTTATTATGCTTTTTTATTTATTTATACTTTGAGTTTAGGTCTTTTGTAAATTGGAAGCAGATGAAAAGATGGAGGAAGGAGAGAAGGGGAAGGGGATGAAAAAAGAAGGGGATGTACAAAAAAATTGTACATGTACCAACTCCCCAGAATGAATATAATCATTATGTACTACAAATATGTACTAATAAAAATAAAACTTTTTGCCAGTCATGCTGGCTCATGCCTGTAACCCCAGCACTTGGGAGGCTGAGGCAGGAGGATCATTGTAAGTCTGAAACCAGCTTGGGCTACAAAGTGAGCTCAAGGCTGCCTGAACTACATAGCTAGATCCTGTCCCAAAAAGACAAAACAAACAAACAAACAAAAAAACCAACAAAAAAAATTTTTTAGAACCCTGTTTAACAAACCATGACTTTATGGCAACCAGTCGATGGTACCCCTGCTGTTTGTTTGTCCCACAGTGAATTCCTGTGAGGAGCAGGGGAAACTCCGTGTGCAAGGTAGAGAAAAATTTGCTTTCTATTTCCAATAGTGAGGAAGTCTGTCCAGCGTTGCCGAAGATCTTCAGAAGCAGCATTAACACTGTTTCTGAGGACTCTGACAGAGGGTGGAATCAGGTTACTGTGGTGCGTGACTGTGGGCCATGATGACAGTTTACAAATATTTAAAGGGTGTAAATGAAGATTTAATTACTTTAAGACGTCTTGCTATGAGCTTATTTTACTAGAGAAGTGATGCTTGTGGTGAGGTATTTCAGAGCCCAGACCTCTAGAAACTTCATTTGGGGCTGGAGGGTAGAACCCAGCTGGTAACAGGGCTGGAGCCTTGATAGGGCGGCCCTCTGAGGACATGAAGTTATGGAAGAGGCCGGTCTCTCTGAGACCCCCACAAAGCCTT
>RJWT010009834.1:0-24786 GCA_004365215.1 Cuniculus paca | reverse complement strand
GGTAATATTTAATCTGCCAAATCTCATTGTGTATTACCATGCAGATGCAAAATAATTTATGGCTCAAACTCCCTTTTTCATTTACATGAGTAAATCACTTGATATTTTTAAGATGATATGATTGTTGCTTAATTTTTTCCTTGCTTAACTTTTTGACATCAATAAACTTCAATTTGATGTTTGTTTTAGATTAACCTTGTAACTAAAACATAAAGGGGAGAAATTTGTGCTCATTGATGTGTACATCTTTATGTGTGTAGATACTTCATAGGAAAACTAAGGTGCAATCTTAAGTCATAGGAAGTCATCCACTAGTGAGCTCTTATTTTTGAACAACTAGGAGCCATTTAAAGCAAACTGTGTTGAATGAGATAGATAATAAAATTGGATATTACCACTGAAGAGTATTATAATAATAATAACAATAATATCCATAAAAAGGTTAATTCTAAAGAGTCATCCAAAAGGATATTATGCAAAAAATTGAGTAATGACCGCATCACAAAAAGAGTGTATAGTCCTTCAATGTGACTTATTTGAAGGCGACGATGCTCATTTGCATTTGTACAATCTGTATATTTATTAGGAAATCAGCTTTATTAACTTGAGCATGTCATTGATGGAGACTTATGTACTTGTTTTTGTTTGTTTATTCGTACATTCATACATTCATTAACTGTGATGGAGACCAGTGATAACAGGACTAACACTAAGCATGCATCATATGCTATCAGAGCTTTTGCTGATTTGAATACATCACATTCTTCTCCTTGATAAGAGCATGCAGGTTGGAACCATAGCTTCATCATGTCAATAGTGTTTGATGGTTTGAAGCTTTGTTGAATCAGGAAACTATTAGAAAGGAGAGGAGGTTCTAATGATACATAAATTTAACAATGTAGGTTTTAAGCTTATATTCTATATGTAGAATTTAGTTTGCATTGAGCCCCCTAAATGGATTAGGCATATCCAGAGTGTCTAAAAAGATTGTGTTAATCTTTTTCATACTGGGTAGAACCTTCCTCATAGATAGAAAAGGCAAACCTCAGCTCAGTTGTTTTAATTTAGTGATAGTTGAATGCATAATTTCTGTGCTATTGCAGTTAAGGAAACTTGTTTTCCAATTGTGTGCTTTATCTCACACATATAAAACCTGTAAGAAATACCCTTGAATACTCTGGTATAGCACTACTAGAGTGGACTTCCCAAGCATGGTTCCTCTATATGTAGTGCATCATCATTGTTAATGCTACATAACAAATTGCCCCAAAACTTACTGATTTAAAATAACAGTGTTTGTTATCTCACTATGTCTGTGAGTCAGGGATTCATGTATGGCTTAACTAGATCTCCTGGTGCAAGATATCTCCTAAGGCTGCAAGTCAGCTTGGGCTACAGGCATTTAAAAGCTTAACGGTGGGGAAGGATCCACTTCCAAGTTGCACACCACCAAACTGCTTCATGTAGTTACTGGAGGACATTGTTGCTTGCTGACTGTTGGCCAGACGTCACCCTGAGAGCCTTGCTGTGGAGCCCAGTCAAAATATGGCACATGGCTTCATCAGACTGAGCAAGTCAGAGAACAAGAGTGAATATTAACAAGATGGAAGTCACAGTCCTTTGCAACCTAATACAACATCTTTGCTGTAGTGTTTATTAGAAACTGATCACTAACTCCAGCCCACTCACAGGGGGAAGACTGCACACAGAATACCTGGAGGTGGGGATGCATACAATACTTTCCAGAAACTACCCTAGGTAGCAATGTTATGAGAGATTGATCATTGAGAAGATTATGAAATATTAGCATTAGATCAGGTTTATTACTGGGCCTTTCAGAGTTTTAAGCATGCCAATTGCATTATGAATTGCCAAGGATAAAGGGAATATGGTTTGTATTGCCCCTCAATCCTATTTTTCTAGCAAGTCCTTTTTTTCCCAGAAAAAAGTAGTATATTAAAACTAACTTTTCTTAAAAGGTTGGAAGAACTGCCGCCCAGTGCATTCCCTTGGCACATGAAATTCCTGAGTGCTGGAGAGATGCTGTGCTGGTGGTACACAGCCTGGGGTCACACTGCAGGCTTTCTGGGGCTTTGAAGCTCTTTTCATCTTGCTAAATTACCACAGGGTTTACTTATGCCATCACTGTATGATTCCTGTTGCACCATCTTCTACATTAGCTTCTGGCAAGATAAGGTTTATAAGTGAAAGATAGTGTATGAGCTGATGCTGAATTCGCTGATGGGAACTGATGTTGGCCAAGCATCATGGCTATCATCCCCAGCGGGTGGTCTCCCTTTTGTTTTTAAGGAGGGCAAAAGCCAGACCATGGTCAATTCTGCCACTTCTGTCCCTAGGCCTCCTTGCCCCCTCCCCATGCTGCCAAGTCACTTCTATCTCTTTCACACCAGAAAGACTTCCAGACCTTCACCCTTTATTCTTCAAAGGCCATGAACTCTTTTTGAAGTTGCTGATCTTAATATTTTACTTTTGCCTATTTTTCTCCTTACCAATGAGTCACATATGTACTCCACTGTGGCAGCTCATATATGGAAGCACTGCATTGCTATTTGAATCCTTATTTGGTCTCTAATGGTCCATGTACTTTGCCCTCCTTAGCTGAACATTATAGTCTAATTTCATGGAGTGGAGCATTTGCACCTGCACATGTGTCCCTGGGACAGCAGTGTGCAGTGTACTCTGCACCTTTCTAAATGGGTTGTTGGTGTTTCATGGTTTGAGTAGAAAGTCATGAGAGTGGGCATGATGTGAGTTATTGATTATTGATATATATTTAAATGTTTGAGTACATTAAAAATGCTCTCTTGTATGTTAGCCTAAGAAATGTTCATGTTATTTTCTGACATCTGAAAATTATTTTGCATGTCTCCAAGGGAAGGGATTAGAGGAGAGATTTTGATGGTTCACCTTCTTTGATGAGAGGTCTACCCTCTTTGTAGTATTCAGGAAGTTAAATTAAGTCTACTTTATGCATATGCATGTATGTATGTTTTGTCTCTTCATGTATTCATGCCTCTTTCTTTTTCATAGCTCTGGTGATCTCACTAGACATTTTTTTTAGTAAAACAAAAGTCACCTGGGAAAGAGTATATTCTATAAACAAAGTCACCAGAAATCTATAAAAGCATAGTTCTTGCCGGAATATTGCTTCAATACTAATCCATGGTTGAAGAACCTAAGACTGGAAGAGATATTAGAAGCTCTGGTGAATTATGATGCTTGCTTTCAAAATCTTTCATTCATTAATGACTTTTGAAGGTGAGCAGATGTTTCCATTTGATCATTTTGGTTAGTGGCCCATTCAGCAATTGGTATTGTCAGCCACGTATTTTTATGTAATATATATCGCATATGGTCCAATGCATTAGGAGTGGAGAGAAACTTAAAAACATCAGATCACTGGCAGCAAACAGTATGCCTGGAGCTCATGGTGACTGCAGCAATATCAGAATGTTGATAGCATTACATCTGCTGTGTCTCAAAAGTGCTAGGAGATAGTGCTAATTTATAATGCAGGAGGAAAGAGGTGAGGAAAGATACAGTGATGAAAAATAGTTCACAGCAGGAGACAGTCAACTAAGTAGTAATTTGTTAAGTTTTATTCACACCATGTAACAGAGTGCTGTCACAGGTTTCTGTTTTGGTTTAGAAATCAACTATGTGTGTTGTTCCTTTATGCTTCACATAGAAGCAGGGGAGTGTTCTAGACAGACCTTTTCTTTCTTTTATTTTTTTTTCTAGAAATGCTTTTTGTATTTCTACGGGCTATGTGGCAGTGAAGGAGTGCAGTGCTGTAATAAAGGGAGGCCTCTGGCCATCACTGAACTTTACAAAGCACCATACAGGACAGCAGAAGGCAGGAAGGCAGAGAAAAGCAGAAAGAAACAGCATCCTTAGAGAAGAACAGAGAAAAGATGGACAGATGGGCAGAAGGAACCAGGGAGAGAATGATGCTTACAGTTATTATAGATGCCTCTCATTTTTTTAAAACCCTGAATGCTTACTTTCCTAAGAAGTTTAAATAACTAAAAAGTCTTTTCCTTCACCTTATTTCCATTTCTTTTTCCTCTACCCTACTATCAATATGTATTTTTTAATCCATAAGTTTTTATTGCCAATACATAGTATATAACTAATACTATTAGGTTTGACAAAGTATGGTCCTAAGACGACAACACATTAAAAGTTCCAGATGTACCATTCAGGCAGAAAGTTTATGCCAGCTTATGGAGTAAATTCATTCCAGGAATCCCTCCATCACACACACACACACACACACACACACACACACACACACACACACACATCCTGGAATCTGTGGATACTCAATTCTCTATGTTAAATAGTGTAGTATTTGCATACGACCTATGTGCATCCACCTATATGCTTTAAATTATGTCTGGATTACTTACAATGCCTAATATAATGTAAATGACAATTTTATTGTATCAATCAGGAAATAATGAAACAAAAATTCCTTCCATGTTCCATACATATAGATATCATTAAAATTTTTTTAAAAATATACATTTTGGATTCACAGTGGGTGAATCTCCAGATTCTCCGAGGATCCAGAGTGCTGGCTGTCCTAACCCATCTTGGGATGAACCTTTTTCCCCAATGCATTCTTCTGTCTTTTATGGCTGCTCTTTGAAAACAAAATTTTGGAAGTTCGTCTCGTATTTCAAGACTAGTTGGATTGTTTTAGACTCCTTTCCTGAGACTGAACTTTGTTGATGTTACTGTGTTGATGTGAAGATCCTTGCAAGAAAGAAAAGTTTCACTGTTTGACAGTGTTTTAAGACAGAAGTGAACTGAAGTGCGCTGGACGCTTCGAGTCAGTGGCACTATATTAGTTTTCTGTTGTCGCAGTAACCAGTCACTATAGTCTTAGCGGCTTAAAACAACACAAATTTATTATCGTACAGTTCTGGAGATTTGAAATCAGACATAATATCAGTGGGCTAAAATAATGTTGTTGACAAGGCTTCTGCAGTCCTTGCCTTTTCCAGACTTAGAGACCAGCACATTCCTTGGCCCTCCCCTCTTCAAATCCAGCAGCAGTGAAACAAATTCTCCCATGTTCCATCTCTGATTCTCTGCTGCTGAGAAAGGTTCTCCACTTTGCAGGACTCCTGAGTTAGCTGAAGCCCACCTGGGTAAGACATGAAAAATCCATCTCAAGGCCCTTAACTTAATTGCAGCTGTAAAGTTCTTTTGCATGTAGAGTTGCATATATGTAGTTCCCAGGGAGCAGGCTCTAGACCTCTGTGGGGGGCATGCATAGCAGGGCTACTAACTGCAGCAAACTCTCTGACCTAATGTGACTGTGGCAATGATCACTTGTTATTAAGCTGCCTTAATTCACAGCCCTATCCAGCCTAGTCAGAGATTTCTAACAAGGTCAAGTGTTGTTTCTCTTCTGTGATTGATCGGAATCAGTTGCCTTGTCCTATACTTCCAAATTTTCACTGAACAAGTAACAAATCTGAGTCACAACTTTGGTTCCTTCCTGATGCTTATAAAACCTTGAACTCTACCTTTTCAGCCCCCTCCCTGTCCCCCAAAACCCTCAGGTCTTGCCAGCTTGCTCCACCACGAAATACCAGACTAAAAAGGATTAGACATGGAAGGAGACAGAAGAGACAGCTGATTTCCAAGACCTAAAATACAAGTTATTCCAACAAACTTGAAATATGCTGCAGCTGTGCTGAAATATTGATTGCCAGGCTCTTATATTTACAGTGGCCTCAAAATTTTCCCTGGTGCCGCAGAAATTCTCTTTCATAGTCATAGAACACTATTCAAAAGGTTAAAATGGATAGCTAGCATTTTCCTAGACTACACTCTCCAGAGATAAGCACTACTGTGATTTCCTTTTGTGAGGAAATTTGCACATTGCAGATATAATCAAAGAGAAGACAAAGCCATAAAAGAGAAAGGTAAGAGGTGTAAAACTAACCTAAGAAAAAATAAATTTTACTAAGGTTTTATTCACATACCCTATCACTACTCCAACAAATCCCAACACAAATTGGATCCTCTCTACCTTATTGGCTTAAATGTCTGGATTCAGTACCTGTCTTTCCCACTACAAGCATTTATCCAGTACTTCTTCCGTGCTGGAATTGCGGAATCTGTGCTGAGGATGGATGAGACATGCCCCCTGCAAGTTCTATTAAGTGACTAAGTTCAGTTTGGTTGAGGAAGTGAGTCTCACATCTTCCAATTCAATTGCCCTTCTGCCATTCTACACCTTTTCCTTCATTCTTCACTGGTTTCAATTAGGAAAACAAATAATACCAGTACATTCTCCACTTCAAGCCTATTCTCTTGATTCAACTTACTGTGGAGATAGAGATACCAGGTGCAATTTGGAAAACCTTGAAAATATGAAGAACAATGAAAATATTTCTGAGAAGTAAAAGTACTTTACTAATACATCTGTATGGACAGGGGAGTTATCACCTATGTATTTCAGCACTCCACGTCACAATGTGGTGACTAGATAGAAACTGATGAGGGAATGTCAGTTGTAAACTTGTACCTAGTTAGTGTATACGGAACAAGCCAGTTTGGAATGTGATTCAATACAATCAAACATGAACATCTCCTATTTCTGTGGTCCTAGACATAAAGTCAAAGCATGAGGAAAACCTGACTTATTTGCTGCTAAAGACTCCTAGGGCAAACGGGATAGCTCAAGTAAAGCACTAACTAGTATGCAGCAGGCCTTTAGGTAAACCCAGCCAAAAATAAAAAGGCCCCTTTAAAAATAAAAGTATTCAAAGCATCAAAGCTTTACAGTTTAGTGAAAGGCCAATCACAATTCATTTATACATTGAAAACATGGGTTTAGGAATATTTGTGAAATCAAGGAATTCTGAAAGTTACTTTGGGTACTTTGGAGGTAATCTGAAATAACCATCTCCCTTCCACACAGATGAGAATATTTTTTCACTTTAATATGTCTATAAGAATTAGAAAGTTTAAATGTTTGCCAAAGGTCATCTGACTATGTACCGGCAAGACTAACGTTAGGAACTAGAACTCCTTTCTTCTAATTCAGCTCCTTCCACTCTGCCATAAGCCTTGCTCTAGCCAAGAGTACTCTATTTTTTGTCTGTAAAGGGGACACTCTTCCCCTAAGGATTGTCATGATTGAAGCCTTTCCTCTTTCCTTGTTTTTTGTTTTCTTATCTTCCCTGGTGTTATTTATTCTTTTTCTATCTCATAATGAGGGCAAATTTAAAAACTAGCCCATGCAAGACTTGAAGCATAGTTCTGTGATAGAACACTTTGTCTAGTGTGTGCAAGGTCCTGACTTCAATCTCCAATTAAAAAAAAAAAAACTAACTGATCCATAGATCCTAAGAACCAAGGTCTTTTTTGCTATTTTTTAGAAATAACTTTTCAATACCCCTGGTCAGTCAACCATGACTCTGTCAGTCCCACCATGTTGGAACAATGAAGTTAGAGTACTATGATGTGTTTAGTTAGTGATGGGTGGATCAGTGATTGTAAGTGTATATGGTATACATAAAAGTATAAATCATTGATGAGGAAGAAATTTATGCTGAACGACTTTAAGAGGAGAACTTTAATTGTCACTCATTAAACTTCGAAGTTCAGCTTTGGTTTCTGCCTTTCCCACCTGTCTTTCCTCATGAAGAGCTGGGGCTTGAACTCAGAAGCCCGCCCTTCCACTTGGCTTTACTTAAATGTTTTCATAGTCAAAGAAACAGATATTTTTTAAATGAACCTTGACATTTATCATACAAGTCTTAGTAGTTGAAGCTCAGTGGTAATTTGACAACAGTTTTCATTCCTATCAACCAGTAAGAAATATTAATTCATAATTGTTTCTTGTTTCTTCTTTATTTTGTTAGTATGAGATCTTTATTTTTTTATTTTGTTAGTATGAGATCTTTTATTTTAAAAAGCAAAGCAGAAAAGAGGGTAGAAATGATACAGAATTTCAAAAAAAATTAAGAAATTAACCCTAGTTAATATATTGCATATTGTTATCTTAGAAATAGTTGTTCAGGTTACAAGCTCTAAGCATAAAAAAATGATCAAACAATCAAACAATGACAGTACAAACTTCTTTTGGATGAACTAACAGGGTTAGTAGTGTAGTTCTCTACCTTTCATACATATACATGCATACAATTATATATGTATATGTTTCTTGTTCTTTTGTGCATACCAACAGTCTGGTGTGATTCACAGAAGCATAGTCTTAGTCTCAGGGTAGATGAAAGTGCAGAAGCAAGCAGGCCAGGATTCTGCATATTTTGATTCTGGTTTTGAGAAATAGCTGACATTAAAATACATCTTTTACTAAGCACATGTATAAATCAGGCAAGTATGTATTATAATTGGCCTATGAGGTAAGAATTATCCTCATCTCAATTTTTTAGATGCAAAAATTAAGTCTCAAAGTTAATATATTGCTTGTCACAGAACTAATAAGTAAAAAAGATGAGCGTTATAGATTTTCTGATTCCCGGGCTAACTTCTCCCCACTGGGCAGTTCTGCCTCCTTGCTCTGTGTTCTTGGAAAAACCATTTGCCCTTTCTGGGCCTTGAGTTTCCTCATTAATCAAATGGTAGGGTTTGTTTCTTATTATTTGTAAGATTTCTTATAACTGCAGGGATTGGAGTAGGTCATTTTCCTTTTCCTCCCCCTGCCCTTTGGATTTTACTTTTCCCATAGCCAGCTGTTAATCATTAAAAATGAAGATAGAACTCAAAGTAATGTCTGGCTGTGAGGACATGATCTGAATGTTTTCATTCTGACCTCTAAATCAGTCTGCACATCTTGCCTGTAGAACAGAATCAAAAGGGGCTGAGGGGAGGAACCAGGGACTTTAATTATATTTTTAAACAATGGATTTCCATTAAAATTGTATTTTTCTACACCTCTGGAAAATTACATTATAGATGAGATAAAGGCAGCCTTGCATTTAAATTAAGGTTTATCTTTAGGCTGGTAATCTCATTTGCTGTTTAGCAATTTTAATTCAAGTCAAGGCAGTGTAATTAGTGCCCTCAGCCAATTGCCATTCCTCATTGCTTTGTAGCTGTATTTACTGCTGTTAAGACAAGACTACTCATGTGGAAAGTATAAGACAACATACTAAATTATTAAAGGTGGCATACATCAACAGACACTCCCTGTGCATGCTGATGCCTCAGATGAGACGGCTGTACAACGTCATGCCCAGTGGACATGGGGAAGGATGGCCAATGGGGGACGTCAGTATTTTTTACATAGTGGGAAGTTAACCTGAGATTGTATTTTTATACCACATATACTAAGTTTGGTAGTACTTTAAGGTATTTTCATTTTGAGATATGTTTAGCCTGATTTAATTTAAAAATCATGTTCTCTGTGATGTGACACATTTTTTTTCCACAATAAGGTATGCAGGTGTGTGTGTCTGGGGAGGGGAGGAAGAGATGAGTGTGTCTGAATATCTATATGCATTTATATTATAGCTTAAAACCATACTGAAAATATGTGCAGATGGTAAAAAGATAAAATAAAGTAAAATTTGTAAGTTGAAGTTCTATCTATACTCCTGAGATAACAGATAATGTTTTATTTATTTTGGAGGAAAAAATACATCATTAGAATATACTTATAGTTAACACTAATTATATACATTCATAATATTAATATATATGTATGTAACTGAAATATCAGGCTATATATTTGTCTGTGTGTACATTATTATGTGTACACACTATAGATTCCTGCTTTGAAGTGCAACTTATATTTAGAATTCAGACTCAAACATAAATTGAAATATATTTCTTTGCTTTGGTCCCTATTAACTGCTTTAATGGAGAAAATCTATAATTCAGTTTGCTTTGTGTATGTTAAGTTCTTGAGAACAGGAGCTTTATTTAGTTTTTATTCCATATTGCCATTCACAGACCTTTGCTTGAAGCTACTTAGTAAGGGTTTATTGAGCTTAGTAACATAATGGAGCAATTGACGGTATCTTTCTAATATATAAATGTTCTCCTGGTGCTATAGTCCATATACTGTTTGGTGTGTCTGTTTTTCTCCATTTCAGTAGAACTATAACCATATTTATAGCCAATTCAGTTGCCTATTTGAAGAAAACACTACCACTCAGAACACTCCTGGAGTAATATTAACATTGTAAATTTGACTTTCATGTCTCAGAGGGGGAAAAATCAAACAGCACATAGAACATATTCTTGTGATATTTTGGTTCGTGAATCTTGATGTAACAAATTTGAAAAGTAAACTATATGATTCCATTTGAGCAGGAATAGAATTTGTTTATTCTGACAAATCAAGTCAAAGCTTCCAGCCAGTCTTTCTGATTGACTCTTAATGACTTCTAGAGACACTCAGATATAATGGTCCATTCACATCCTTGGTGGAAAACTCCAATATCTTTTAAAATCAGCAGTATACAATTTAGAAAATAAAAATATAGAGTTTGTCAGAGAGAAGTGTCTTGCTCCTGTTAACAAAGTAAGTGTACCCAAATGCATTTTTCCCCTTGATAGTAATGGAATGACTTGAAAAATATTGCTCACTATTTTGCCGGTAGCTTGGAAGCAAGGTTGTGTTGGGGGCCACAAATGACAACAAAACTGTTCCAGAAGACTAGGTCCACACCCTTTAATATCCAGAGCTCTTTATAATCTTAGAAAGTAAATTAGTATCATTATAAAACAATAGACTAAAAATTATTATATCGAATATCAGTAAGGTATTATTTGCTTATGTGTCAAGGTACTGGCATTTTATCTTTGAGCATGTCATCTTACCAGGTGATACATTCTTTTCGGCTAAAATTCATGTAATTACTAGTTTTCCTAACTGGGAGACCATTAAACAATACATTAAGATTAAATTAATGAAGCACAGTAATCCTTCTTTGTCACTATCATGGGACAGCTTGGTACCCTGTTTTACTTAGGTTGGGGTCTCATTTTTCAACCTGGTTCAGTTATTTTTAGTGCCTAAGACCAGTCCTATTCCTGATTATACGATTTTTAAATGAATTCTGAACTGTTATTTTTGACTGTTTAGGGTAGGATCACCCATGTATTTCCTCTTTACTTGTGCTTCTACTCTAGTAATGAGCAGTGACCATGACCTCCCCTATATCCAGTCACAAATACTTACGTTTCATAAATAAAGCCCTTTTTAAAGCACTACACACATTTATGAGAAAATAGATCCCTACTTTGCTCTGACCCACATCAACTTGTTGGTGCCACTATTGCTAATTTTCCTGTTGGAAATCTAATGCCTACTCTCTTAAGCTTTGTTTTGTTTTTCTTTTCTTTTTTTTTTTAAATGACTAATTTTGAATTTCCTTTTGTGAAGTTTCATCCGGCTGCTGGAACAGCCAGTGACTACTCTTTCCTGTACTTCTCAGAAGCCACCTGCTACCACCTAAGGCCATTTCACTACCGTTTCTCTGAATTACTACAATAATCTCTCCCTACTGCCTCTTTTGCCACCACCCCAGTACATTCTTCAGCTTCCAGAAAGATGATTTGAAAGAATCAAATTAAGCGTCTTGGATCAAAAACATCCCACTGCCTTTCTAGTATAAATAGTTCTTCAACATGATTCTTTAAGGTGCTATTAACCTTGTTCATATCTAATCCTTTTAGGTCATTTTTTCTGTCACTGGCTACTTCTGTTACTTGCTACTCCTGTTACTTGCTACTCAAAACCACTGTCTTTCTTCTTGCTGTGGTCCCTTTGCACAAATTATTTCCTGTTTCTAACATCCTCTCCTTTGAAGATTTTATTATTAATACCTACTCATCTTCCAGATCGCTTTGAATAAGTTGTTTTTTGGTACAGCCTGTAATTTTCTCATTGAGATCTCTATTCAGAGCACTTATCACAGTTTGTAATTAATTATGTGTGTGTTTCTTGTTTAATGGCTGCAAAGATTACAAGGTCAGTGTAATCAGAGCCATGCCCACTTTCTTCACCACTGGATACTCCAATCTGAGCAAATTGCCTCACCTTTAGTGTAGATTTGTGTTTCAATTATTAAATGAATAGATCACCTGCTTGGATAATAAGATATTGCTTCTATCTTGGTTTTCCTAATAATATTTTTTTTACAGTCAAATCTTGTATAACAAGAAATCAGCATGCATTCCTCTGAATCCACACGGTCCCAGTATAAGGCAGATATAATGATTCTCATCTTAAAAAACAAGAATGAGGACTATAAATATGTAGTGATTTGTTCCAAGTTACAAAAATAGTCATGACAAGGCCAGAATTATACTCTGAGTCAGTTTGAGTCAAAAGCCAGAGCTCTTCTCACTGTGCTTTGTTACTCTCAGAAAATCAATCCTCTACTGCCCATACTTCTCCTTCCTCTTGACAGATGTCTGCTGTTAAGGCAGTGATGAGTACCAGCCTGATGCTTGGTGTGCACATGTGTACACCCTTCTGGGTCCACAGCGCCCACTTCCAATCTCTCACTCTGACATGGAATTATCTTACCGTAGAGAAAGCCACAGTAAGTCTCAAAAGTAATAAGTGTACATGCTGCCTATTTTCAATCTAGAGAAGTCCCAACATTTGATTATTTAGGCAGAGTCCAGACCTCCCCTATTTGGGTGGTAGCAACTACCTAAATTATTACAGATAGGGTCCAAGAAAAATTACATTTGCAACCTGCATTATGAATGGGGTCATGGTCATTCTATCCTACATGCAGTGAATATTTATGACTGTAGTGATAGTTACTCAGAAATGCTGGTAAGATTCACAATATGAGAAAACATTTAGGAAAGGGTCAATACTTTGTAACATGAAATTTGATATTTCTCATCATTACTGGGCTTTCTTTACACTACTCATGTATATGGATGAAGCTGGGTAGAAACAACAAACGAGAGGAGGGGGAGCTTAAGGAGAGTCCCTGATATAGTCAGCATTGTTAAAATTCTGTATGATAGCAGAGCATCTAAGACACCTCAGGAAGTGAGCTCGCCAGTTACATCATGGCCGTCTCCTGATCATACCCTTGTTTGAGGTCTTTGCTCTTTCAGATTTATAGAACACGGAGACTTCAGAATGGGGCTTGCTTTCAAACTGATTAAATTCTGGACAATAAAGTCCACAAGAAGGTGAAAGAAATTAGTATCAAGGAGGCTAAGTTAGTGAAATGAGTGAAAACTGGCCTCTGAGAAAATATAAAGCATTATTATCCAGAGAATA
The DNA here is from genome assembly GCA_004365215.1 of Cuniculus paca. Lineage (NCBI taxonomy): Eukaryota > Metazoa > Chordata > Mammalia > Rodentia > Cuniculidae > Cuniculus > Cuniculus paca. Next base: position 11,513 of record RJWT010009834.1, on the reverse strand, counting down.
GGTCTCTGTTGGGAAGAGCTAAACTATGCTTAATAAGCCACAGCATTCACCTCTCTTCATTTTATGAGATCGTCTCTTACTCTGAACTTTTTTAGCATCGTGCTTGTCAATTTTCAATGTGTGAGACTGTTTTTAACCAATCAAATTAGAATCAAATTTGCAAGTGAAATGCCACAATATAGAGCAGTATATTATCGTGTGAAGTTGAAATATGAAACATCTTTCATTGCTGACTTCACTAATTTTATGACCCCATCTCAAAGCACTTGGAAGAGGATTTATATTGACTGTTTGCATGAGGCTTATTACCCATGATGTCATTGCTCATTATTATGTTTACCGATTTATTTCTCATACGCCGCGCTCAGTTCTGTTTTGTTTTGTTTTTTCCTTTGATGAGTAGATCTGTCCTTTAGAACCATGTATTTACAGGAACAGTGCAGAACTCTTTCCTTGGGAAAAGTCAAGCCAATCACTGCCATGTTTTTCAACTATCCACTCTATTTGGCTGGCAACCTGAAATTAACAGATTCTTGAAATAAAGAGACAGGACTGAGAGAAAAATTTTGAAAGGCTTCAATGGCTTTCTGTGCCATAATATACCCTTTTTGTTATGGCAGTTTACCCATTTCTGAGGTTATCCCCATCTTAAATATTTCAGCTAAATGAAAAGCAAATATCTCTGGTGGCAGTGACCTATTAGGATTAATGTATCCATAGTAACTGCAAGTAGAATGAAGCAATGGGCAGGTCAGTTCACAGAAGAAAGGCAAATGAACATATCTGAAGAATGCAGAGTGGCTTGTACCATCTCTCTGGCCAGTCATAGGGACCATGATTAATTCTGTGGTATTTCACTTTGAAGATTGGCTTAACCTTGACCTCTCCTGAGCCAAAATGCTGCTGGTCAGGATAGCAAAAGGAAACCAAAGATGGGTAGATTTGATCACACTATTTGGGTGTATCATCGAAGGAGCTAGGGCTTCTGACGTATTTAGAAAAAGTGTAGCTAAAGCAAGACCAGGGAGTATGAGCGATCTGTGCATGTCCTCTTTCTTCTTCCTGAAGTTCACCTGCTGCTTGCAGATCTCTCCCCCAGGCCCCTATGGAATTAAGCTTGAATGTTTCCAACTTCTATGGATTCATGAAAAAACATAACCAACTGAAGACATTTTCAATGTTTTAAGCAACTTGGAAGCCGATTCCTTATTCCTGACTACCACATGTTTTGAGAGATTAGGAGTATTCCAAGACAGAAGTTAATCATCACATTTCCATTTTGACCTTTGAAAGAAGAAATAGACAGAATCAACATTTATTAATTTGCCTTATGCCAGACAATGTGCGAGTCACTTTATATACACTGTCTCATAAGCAGGTTCTGTGATTCTCCTTCTATGGATATGAAACAGACTCCAGAGTAGCATATAAAAACTAGTTTCAGTTTTAAGTGTCAGAGGGGTGACATTCATTAATTCCTAAAACTGTGGCTTTACCCAATGTTACATTTTGCCACATAACTGATGTCTACAGTTCATGGAAATTACCAGACTGAATTCCACTCCATATGTTTGTACATGTGTTGTGTGTAAAACTGTGACTGGACATTTTGAAGTAAGTAATCAATTTGATATATTTGGCTTGATTTGCTGTATCTATACTAGTGTCTTCTTGGATATGAGCCCTGACACTGGAGGAATTAACAAAGATCATGGCCCCAACAAAGTAGAAGGAGGAGGCTATTTCTGTGTAAAACATGGCACATCAGCCCTTGTATTTAAGAATGTTTAGTCATGTTTTATCAGATTCACAAGATTTCTTTTTCTAACCATGGAAGAGTGTACAGCAAACATGCCAAGGTTCTTAATATTCCAATGTGTGGGACAAATTTTGTGGTCAATGTATATTCATTCTGTTCCTGAGCTTTTTGGTTATTTTTTCAGGAGACGTTTTTGCTGAGTCGTCATTATTTTTCTAATTGCCCAATTTCCTCTTCTCTGTTAAACACTAATTAAAGAATAAGCCCAGGACTGCCACCCTTTTGGAGACAACATTAATCTCCTGACCTCTCTACATTTTAATGGACCTAATTTATCCCTATTACCTGCACCCTTCACTACCCCCAACTAAGCGAGGAAAACATTCTTATTCCTTCAGTCTTCCCATCACTCTGGGCCCTTTATGTTCTAATTTTATTACTAAATTCAGCTGATCCTGCCTAACCTTCTTAATGTTTACTTTTCACTATCAGCAGGCCATGCATATTACGAAATGCTCTTCCTTCCCTACATCTGTTCTGTATTTCTTCCTACTCTCGCTAATGCTCTACAGGATTGTGGCCAGCTGATGGGTTAATTAATCACCTAACGCCTATTCTGAAATAGGCCCTCAGGACACTGAGGCATCAATATTGGTCTCTGTAAACCAGCAATCTAAAGAGAAAATCCACAAAGAGACAATTTTAATCTAACGAGGTATAGACAGTCATATAAATCAGAAAAAGGTGTGAGAGGACCACAAAGGATGAGCTCTCCACTCCAGCCAGGGAACAGGAAAGCCATGGAGTGACCTGCCATGTGGGATGATTGACCATCTGACAGAGGTAGACACATGGATTGAAACCCAGAGTTTATTAGTATCTATAGCAAACTTAGTAATCAGTAATTTTGACTTTTCTTGCATTTTCTTTCTACAACTCAGTAACATTTCCATTAACAAAATGTTACAAGGTCCTTGGGCATGTCTTTATGAAAAATAGTGTATTAATTAAAATGAACCAAAGCACAACTAATTAACCCAGTCATAATCTCTGGAACAAAGAACTTGACTTCTTAGGGAGTAAATAGCTACCTATAAGACCTGAGCTGATGGTATTGGTTTTTAAGGACTTTTAAAGCCTCTCCTGAAATTGTATCACATACTATAATGATATTCTTGGCTTTATGACATTCTGCAATACTATTAGATTACAAATAAGGAAACCTAAAGGGCTTCTGAGTTCTTTCAAGGAACATGTCTTTACCCACTAGAAAAAGTGACTCCTTAACACCAGAATAATGAAAAGAAAGAGCCACAAACCTGAACTATAAAACAAATTAATAATCTCTATAAAAACCAGTAGATCCAGGGGGTAGAAATAATAGATATTTAGCTGCCTTACTAGCTCTCACTATTGCCCCTGCTTTCTGAGGGTGCCGTAATTGGTGTTAACAGTGATGCATCAGAATGAACAGAAGAAGATTTATTTAGATTTAAAGAATTTTATTTCAGAAGGTGAGAAAATTTTCATTAAAACTGGACTAAATGGAAGCATAATTGTCTTCTTAGCAAGAATAAAATTCAGTCAACAAATAACCACACATGTTTAATGTGGATCATCATGAATGTGTGTGTGTGTGTGTGTGTGTGTGTGTGTGTGCGCGTGCGTGCGTGTGTGTGTGTGTGTGTGTGTGTGTATACCTGCTATCTGTTGCAGTTTTCCGGACTCAAAAACAACTACTTTTGGCACCCTTTTGGATTTCTTAAGGCACTTCTGAAATAGAAGTTAGTCCTTATTGTTTTAAAGGAAAAGCAGGGATTTTTTTTTTCTTTTTTAATGTCAGCAATATTTTCTTAAGACTAGAGCTTTTCTTGTTTCTTTTTTATAATTTTCTAAAGAAGAAAAAAAAGCTCATTTAAAAATCTAAAATTCTGACATCTTGAATATGAACAATAGACACTGGAAGATTTTGTTTTTAATTGATTCACGACAATGCATTTTAAATATATTTTTAAAGTGCTTTGTATAGTTCATCAAGTGGTTTTAGATACAGCCTTTCATGTCACAATGAATTATATTGTGTTCACCTTTCCTGCTATGGTAATCCATTTTAAGTATTTCCTTTTCATACTTACCATAATAATCTGACTCATCATTGCCTTTTCCCATAATTATCAGCATGCTCTTCTTAATCATACTGAAATCTGTTATTTTTATGCTCACAGCATTACAGAATGTAGATTTGAAAATGATCAGACATGCTTTTATAGATTAAGATATGGATTCTTCATAATAAGTTTTATATTTCTAGAAAGTTCTTGCATTTCCAAATCTGATTTAAGCATTATTATTGTATGGGCCTCAAATAATCCTTGATTTTATGCCTAGCCTAACTGGGAAGAGATGTTTCCACACAGGGATTTAGAACAATTTGAAGCCCGTGCATCACTGCAGGCCAGGACTACGCAGCAGTCAGACATATAAGGCAGACTTTCAACATCACATTCAGTGAAGTTTAATAAAACACGATCAGTTTGAAATTCAGTGTTTTAAAGGTTTCCATGGAGCAGCAACAGAAGATGAAGTTGTATATGGTGAGAAGAGAGATGAGGTAGCTGCATATGGGCAGGACCGGGGGAAGTGAGTGGCTGTTGTGCTCTAGTTTGGCCCTCTGTGCTGCAGGTGTGTTATGCTCATTATGATCGAAGCCATCCTCTCTCCCCTATGTCTCACATCCTGAGGTGGTGTTTTGGATGCTCTTCAAAGTCTGTCACCCTGATGTGATATGGTACCTGCCTGTACACATTAGAATTGATAGGCCAGTTAGTTTTCAATCAATCAGTAATGATTTGAGCATGACAGATTACTTCTACATACAGAGGTCATTCTTTCCTTGCCATCTGATACAAAAGCTGGCTTGAACAAAGACCAACGCTCCCTCTCTGAGAATTTAGTACTGATGGCCGATCAATCAGAAGCAGCAGTGTCTGTATCTGAGGACTCCTATGTTTTAGGATGGGAATTCAACAGCTGTATCCTTTCTCCATCATATACACTTCTAGTAGGATGACTTTGTTAAACCTCTCAGAGTTTCTGAGGCTCAGTTTCATTACTCTGAAATAAAAATTATTTTCATTTAACATGGTCATTATGTTTGAGTCTCACAGACTCTAAGAACTATGTCCTTAGCCCCGAATACATTTTATAAACTTGCTATAATACACTCTACCATTCATTCTTTCATATAAATAAAGATTTATTACAAGGTTATTATATATTGTATTAACAGAAAGGGAGGGAGGTGTGACAGGGGAGGAATTCCAGACAATGTAAAATGCAGGTAACTAAAGTCACACAATATCTAACAGAGCCATTGGCCTCTTTGCTAAGAAGGTAAGAATTTATACTAAAGGCAACAGGGAGATCAGGTTCTAATGGTTTAAAAATTTAACTGAGACACTTTTGAGAATGGAGGAGAGGGAGGTGAATATAAGGAAGAGAGGAAAGATAGGCTATCTAGAAATCCAGTGAAGACATGAACAGTGTCTGGACTACAGATGTTGTGTTAGATTTGAGGAAACTTGGAGGTACATGAGGAATAGGGAGGGGTAAATTTGGCATGATTTGGAAATTAATTGATATAGGAAGGTGAAGAAGCAGGGAGAAGATGCCAAGGGCAGTCTAGAACAAGTTGAGTTGGAGGGCATGCTAGCAGAGTGTGCAGTTTTAGACAAATATTTGGAGTAGAGAAGAGAGAATATAGGGATGTAATTAAAAATCGGAACCACACCAGAATGCCGTCTTTAAATAAGGTTGCTCTGCCTCTTGAATTTATGAAATTTAACAAAGAGGGTAAGGAAGAGAGCAGAGAATAGAACTCTGGGGGAGGATCAGAGCTTTGGGGAGTAATTCGGAAAAGAAACAATAAAGGAAACTGAGAATGAAGAATCAGACAACTGAGAGAACAAGGAAGTTATAGGAAAAAGCGAAGTTATCAGCGAAGACGCATGAACAGAGATCTAATGAGCTAGAAAGAGAAATGTTCCAAAGTATGCAGGTCTAGATGAGTAACTGGGAGAGAAGTCAGATGTGTTTCTAGAAAATTCCTTTACTTGCACAAAGCCTACCCTATTCTTGGATTTTTTTTTAATAGAAAGATTTTATCCCTGAAAAATCTATTCAAGTCAACCAAACTGCTCTTTTCTTTGCTAAAATCATTATGACTTTTATTCAAATTGGCTTTAATTTTTTTAGAAAATAGGAATTTTATTTATAAATAGGAATGTTGAAAATTGAGGCGACATGCCCATTTCTTTAGGTATATTGTAATTGTTAAGTGTAGAAGTACACATGTATATGTGGGTGGATGGATGAATGGATGAATGAATGGATGGATGGATGGATGGATGGATGGATGAATAGATAAACAGCAGTTCCCAAATGTTTGGGATAGTAGGATTAGCTACTTCCTCACCACCACTAACAACTGTAATAAAAGCAATTTTCATAACAAATGTATTTGTGATTCCCAACTTCCTGTCTGAGCAGGTGCCCTGAATAACACCTTGTATGAACAGCATATGTCAAGTACACTTTGTCTTTGAAAGGCAGGAGTTTTACTTTCTAGGAGTGATCAGGCAAACAGCAATTCTGTATCATAGTTTCTTGGCTCAGAAACACTTAGGGCTTATGCTTCAGGTCCCATCCCTAAGGATCTAGGCCTCTGCTATGCTTTTGTGTTCATGCAGCATGGGCAATGTCTCTGAAATAGTTTAGCCAACCCACAAGGTTGAATGTGGATAATGTTCCTCATGTTAATGAAAAGGCATAGATTTCAAGAATGAAAGGTCAGTTCTTATACTTGTTTTCCATGCCCCTAATGTCAACTGAATCATGTCAAGAAGCACTTGGAGTAGTTAACCCAAACGTGGAACTGTTTTGAGGAATGATTTGGACTACATTTGTCTCCTTCCATGGGACTTAAACTGAGTATTATACTTAATATTTCACTCTCTTTATTAAAAGGGAATGTTAAAATATGTGGAAAGCACCACAGGTAGGAGGAAGGAAACCTAGCATACCATCAGGAGACAGCAGCATCATCTATGTGATAAATGAAAATGTCATTTGGAAATAATATTTATTTAATTAAAAACTAGACTTTCAGGGTATTTTATTCTGCTGCAATTGTTTAAATCCTTTTCATAGTCAATATTGAAATTTCACTCTCATCTGAATCATTTTACAAATCATTTTATCATAGACTATTCTTACATCCATGTATGCACACACACACACACATACAATGAAAATAGCATGGTTGTCTAATTGCCAGCAGTATCCTATTAAGATATCTCACAGCCATGTTTGTACACAGAAAAATGTTCTCATGCTCTGCCATACTTGTGAATTGTTTCAATCAGTTAGATTTTCTTCAGCTAACAAATTAAATAAAGCTATACATTATTAGAAAAATATTGAAAGCCAGAATGCTGGCATAGGCATTTAATATTTATGTACTTATTGTTTTTATTATTACACACATATCGGTATACATATTGAATAAAATTCAAATGTTACAGAAAATGTAATAAGAAAGAAATCTCTAGTAATCCTATCCCCAGAGATGACTGTGATCAACTGCTTGGTGTGGTTTATAGAAAACATTTTTGCAAGAATAACATATGGAAATACATACATGGTATGAAACATATATGTTGTTTTACAACTTTTAAGCAATCCATCCTGAGCACATCTCTTTGTCAGTACACAGAGATCTCTTTTTAAGTAACTATAGTTTTCCATTTACAATGTTCCTTTTCAGTAGTCCATTCTAAACACATTCTTTGCAGCAAAGTAGCTTACATGATAAGGAAAGTAATAATAGTAACAATAGTTCAGTGAGCTCAGTATTTCTGTCTGCAAAATAAATGTGTTGACACCTGTAGTCCCAGCACTTGGGAGGCTGAAGCAGGAGGATTGCCACAAGTTTGAGGCCAGTCTGGACTACCTAGTGAGTTCAAACCAACCTGAACTTCATAGGTAGATCCCGTTTTAAAAAAATAAACAAACATACCAAAAAACAAAATTAATGTGGAAACCCTAAACTCAATGTGGTGGTATTGAGTAATAAAACCTTTAAGAATAATTACGTCATATGGGTGGACCCCTCATGAATAAGATTAGAACTCCCATAAGAGGTCATGCTGCTGTCTACCTCATTTTGTGCCCTAAAAGGAACTCAGGAGAAGCTGGCAGTCTGCAACCAGAAGAAGGTCCAAAATTCACGATGACTTCACCATGCTGGCAACCTGATCTTAGACATTCAGCCTCTGAAATTTTCTGTTGTTTGTAATCTACCCAGTCTATGGTACTTGGTAGTAGTAGCCCTCATTCAGACTATAATTATAGTGAAAACCTTCACAGACCCCTTAGAAAAGCATTTCTGGGAACTGTACCTTAGCCTGAGCATTTCCACAAAATAATGACCAAGATGAACTTCGGTTGATTTTTATGCAAACACAGCCGTGCTAGTTGGCATATCCTTTTCTAAGCAGCAATCTCTCAGGTACCAATTTATGCTGTTCAAGCTGGTGACTCCATTCGTGTCTTCAGGAAGGAATCCAGTGTACTAAGATCAGGAACACCTCAGATTGCACTCTAGCTCTGCCACTTGGATTTAGCAGTGTGCAAATCTTAAGAGATTTAACTTCCCCAAACCTGTTTTGTATCTGGAAAACATGCCTTACAGAAGATTAAGCAAAGTAGTAAAAATTAAACATGCCTACTTCCCAAACCCAAACCTGCTTGAAGAAGAGACCATGGATTCAGGTTTGTAGGCACCATGCTAGATCTTGCTGAGCATAAACTTCACACTCTTTCACCTAAACTTGGGATTTCCATTTTATACCATAAGAATATGTTGTCGATGTTAATTTTCCTCAAGATGAAGTGCAAAACCCAGTCTCACAGTGGATAAAAGCAACTCCAAGCTGTTGTTGATATGGCACAGAAGCCAGAGCCAGCCCACTTCTCCTCTTGCACCTCTGAGCCTGCTGCAGAGCAGAGCACACCCCAGGTCACAGTTTCTGACCAGGACAGCACAGTTCACAAGGGAAGTGTCATATATGGATTTCACTTAGTCCTGAGACCTTATGATGAGTTAGTTGCCCATGGTAATACAGCTTCTCAAAGCATTTGCATTTGCCCTCTTACTTCATTCAGAATAAACTGTTTCTAAATATGAATGTTTCAGTGTAAACCAATCATCTAGAGGTTTCTTTTTTTTTCTTTCTTTCTTTTTTTTTTTTTTTCTGCTTTTGGAGTGGGATTGGAAGTGTGAAGTCAAGGGGTTAAGCGTTTTTCAGTATCTCTCTTTTCACAGACTGTGTAAAATTCTGTCTCCTGGCTCTACCCCCAGAGAATTGAATTGCTTTGGGCTTTAAAATGAAAGCTTCTGCTTGTGCATGTCTTATAGGAAGAGGCTAAGGGGGCAAAGGCATTTGCTTAGTCATCACCGTGATGTAGCTCTTTCAGCAGCACCTGGTAGGGGGTAGACCTTCAGGACATTCTGTGTTAATTGACAGCAGTTTGGGGATTAATGAATAGACTAGACAATTTATACTTAAAGGGATTGCCCTCAGGCAGACATCTGATTGTGAATCAATGTGTTAAAAAGGTGAGTGGAAAGGCAGTGCAGCAAAGTAGTTCAAAGTAAGGATTCTGGAATCAGAAGAGCTTGGAATTCAACTCGGAGTTGATTAGCTCTGTGACCTTGAGCATATTTCTTACTCTCTATTAGGCTCAGTTCTCTCAACTGTAAAATGAGAATGGTCATAGTATTTGCTTACAGGGTTGTTGTGAGATTTAAAAGACATAATGCATGTAAAGCTGTTAGCTCAGGGCCTGACACATAGTCAGGACTCCGTAAATATCACCATTAGTATTCATGTTGTCTTTCTTATATACTCAACTTTCTTTCCATTTGACAAGGTGAAAATATATTTAAGAGTACTTAGTGTCATTACATTGATACTATAATTTCTTGCATGTTTGGAATCATCTGAGGTATAGGATAATACTTACTAGGAGAAATATTTAATTGTGTCATTTAGTAATGGGTGATTACACACATTAAGACCTTCATTTAGTATTATATAGCATCATATGCTAAGGATCTAGAACATGAAATATAATCATTTATGTATACTGCACTGAGGTTTCTTGGCTATGCTGGTAATTAATAGTAGAAATGGTATAATTCATTTTCAAGGACTTATCAAAAAGGCTGCACCTTGACTGACTTACAAAACAATCTCAGACCTTGTCTGGTTACAGTGTGATTTTGAGCATGTATCCTCTACAATGTCATCTTTGACAGCAAATAATTATGTACAATAAGCTTTGTTCAGTATCACACTATATTCCTAGGACTCATCATAGTGAGAAATGATTTAGCTATATCTGTTTCATTCAACCAAGTCATAGAGAACTTACTGAATTTGAGGCACTCTTGGGTATTATTGTCTTACAACAAAATGTTCTTGTGGCGTGTAATAATGATAAAGAAGTTTTATTGTATTTTCTCTTTTGATTCAACCTTATTAAGTCTCTACGAGTTAGCTAGGCAAGAATTAGAATTTTTGTTTCGTGTTCCATGTGCCACCTAACATGTAGTCCAAGATACTAATCTAATTCATATCTACTCACCAGTTCACCCAACCATCTTGCTTACACCTCTTACACTGAAAAGTCAGTGTCTATAAACTCTTCACCTCCACCCATTCTGCATATAGCACTTAAAAACCTTGATTTAGAAGCAGTTTGATATTTTTAAAAAACCTAACATAAGAAAAAACATATTATGACAGTAACTTAGTCTTTAACTGTCTATCATTCTAGTTCTTAATTCTAGCACTCTTTTAATTTGTGTTGTTCTCATTAAACTCCTGCATTTTCCCTCCATTTAACTTAAACACATCAAGATAGGTCTCTCTATTCAGCTTCATTTTTAATTACCCTGCATTTTATATTAACTGTTTACATTTTTATGATATAACAGATGTATGTTTATGCTGTGCCCCACAGTACATTAAATTGAAAAACAAAAGAAAAAGGAAACAACAGAAAGCCTCCAAAATTGCACCTGTTTAATATCTTGCCTTTGTTATGAACACAGTATGCCAAGGATACATGCTATACACATCTGTAAAAAGTTATTTTATTCTTTTGCTTTTTTCTTCTGCCATCAAGACAGTTATCAGTCTGTTTGAAGCCAGAAAGACAATTCAAAAAGTCCCTACCTCCCGTTCTCCTGGAATTGCATCAGGTAGCTTTGACATATTCAAGAGGTTCAACATGGACACTAACAGACAGCATAAAATTCATTATCTTTCACATGATACCCAGTGTTTGTCCCAGAGCAGCAACTTTAGTATAGATTATGTGGCCTGTGGAGTTTATCATTCTCCCTCTTTGACATATCACCTCAAGTTTGAACATTGTTCCTTCTTAAGTTTCCATTATACTTGCTGTGTTTGTTAAGGTTTGTGCTGTTGGCTGTGGGTGTTGAAACTCAACTATGCCTGTACTCTCAGCAGTTTAGAGCCTGGGACAAGAGTCACAAGTTCAACATCAACTTGGACTACATAGCAAGAGCATGTCTCAAAACAAAATAAAACAAAAACAGAATCTTAACTGTATATTCTCTCATCGGAAGTTCAGAGAATGTTTCTCTATTCTTTTGTAGTTATGC
>RJWT010009833.1:0-24779 GCA_004365215.1 Cuniculus paca | reverse complement strand
GAGCCCTAAAACACAGGGCAGTTAGCTGGGATTTAGCTCAGTGGCATAAGCACCTGCCTGGCAAGTGCAAGGTCTTGAATTTGATACCCAGCACCAAAAAACAAAAACAAAAACGAAACAACACAGGGCAGCACAGTAATGCGGTGCTTGCCTAGCATGTGTGAAGCCCTGGGTTTGATCTTCAGCATGGCAAAAACAAACAGAAACATAAAAGCATATATACAAAAGACTATATGGAAAGCTGTGTAGTACACTATAAGTGATTTTTTTCTATTTAGTTATCTGTGTGTCGGGGGGTAGGTACTGGGGATCAAACCCAGAGGCACTCCACCACTGAGCTACACCCCTTTTTAGTTTTTTTTTTGTGACAGGATTTCACTAAGTTGTCCAGGCTGGCCTCAAACTTGCAATCCTCCTGCCTCAGCCTCCTGAGTAGCTGGGACCACAGGCTTGTTTCACCACAGCTGGCTTCTATTTGGTTTTATAAGAAATCACTTAAAATTTTTAAAAAATTACATATGAATCATAAAACTACATTTGCACTGTAAAACATTACACATAAAATTGAGGTCTCTTCCGTCACTTCCCTCAATACTGTATATTCTTATTTGGCATATATATATATATATATATATATATATGAGCCCACTTTGTGCATATCATTTTTGTAATATTTTCTTAGCTTTTTGCTTCACTCAACACTGTTTATTTATTTATTTTTTTTGCGGCACCGGGGATTGAACTCACTACCTTGCGCTTTCCAGATAGGCACTTAGGCCGCTGAGCTAGATCCGCAGCGCTTGTCTTTTTGAGATAGGGTCTCACTATGCCATTCAGGCTGGCCTTGAGCTCACTTTGTAGCCCAGGCTGGTCTCGAACTCACAAAGATCCTCCTGTCTCAGCCTCCCGAGTGCTGGGATTACAGGCGTGAGCCACCACATCTGGCTCAACACTGTTTCTAAGACATGTTTCCACCTCACTGTTTCAATTTTGTGTCTTCTTTTAAATTACATATATTCCGGAGATGATTATTCCATAGAGTTTATTTTGCTACTATGAACAATGCTGTATAGCACCAGCCATTTATGTTTTTCACATGGATTCTAATAAAGTGTGCTGCATGTATATACAAGGGCTGAGCAAGAACTAGTGTGTATTTAACTTTTAAAGTGTATCATAGTAAAAGACATATTGCCATTCCCCTCACTTTGAACACACCGAGTCCACCTTTCTCGTCCTTTTCTGAAACAGTTCTACAGTTTTTTTTGTCTCTATGAGGTGTGATAAAAAAATACAGTGAACGCTTCTGTTGAGTGCCATTCAACACAAAGACAGGCTTGTAAAAAATTACACTGTACCTTCACCCACCTTATTCACTGGATCTAGCACCGTGTGACTTCGGACTCTTCCCAAAAGTCACAATGCCATGAAAGGTAAATGTTTCAAATCGATTCAGGACATCAAGGCAGCCATGATGGTGCAACTAAAGACCCTCAGGAGACAGGACTGCCTGAACCGCTTCAGAAAGTGGCCAGAGCAATGGGATAAATGTGTTCAAAATGAGAGGAATATTTTGAGGGGGACTCAGTTGCAATGTGTCTTTGGTTGTAATTTTGTGTGTGTGTGTGTGTGTGTGTGTGTGTGTGTTTTGAGATGGGGCTCACTATGAGATTCATGCCAGCTTTGAACTTGTGGTGATCTTCTTGCCTCAGCCCCTTCAGTTCTGGGACTACAGATGTGTGCCACTATGCCCGGCTTTGTAATAAATTTTTTTGGTTTTTTTTTGAGACAGGGTCTCATTATGCAGTTTAGGATGGCTGGTCTAGGGCTCACTTTGTAGCCCAGGCTGGTCTTGAACTTGCAGCGATCCTCCTGTCTCAGCCTCCCAAGTGCTGGGATGTAATAAATTTTTAAAAATGTAAACATACACTGTGTTTTATGATCATACCTAGCATATAAACACACACACACACACACACGCACCTTTTGTGGTGCTGGGACTAAACCCAGGGCCCATGCATGCTAAACATGGGTTCTATCACTGAATTACATCCCATCCTACCCTTCTATCCTGCTTTTGAGACATAATCTCACTAAGTTGCCCATGCTGACCTTGAACTTGTGATATTTCTGTCTCAGCCTTTTGAATAACTGGGATTAAAGGCATGCCCCACTGTACCCAACTTCAGAAAGAAAATATTTTCAAAGACTATAAATATTTGTTCTAATTTGAGCTGAAGAAAAGGCAGTGACCTTTAGGTATTAATTCATGTGTGCCCGTCTTTTCCTAGAGGCCAAGGTAACGCCTTTGCACTGGTGATACTTTGGAACCAAGATAACAGTTGGTCTCCACCAGTAATTTCTTCTAACAGAATTCAGAGCAATGTGGATCTAAATCCATCAGTTCCCCAACTTTCAGAATCCACATGAGAACAGAAAAGATCAACAACTGGTATAGACATGGGGTTGAAATCCCACTCCCTCCTCTAAAACAACACAAGACCTGAGACCTGGAGAGAGATTTTTCAACTCCCAGAAAGGGAGATCAGCTAGCTATCTCAGCCCCTACAAATACATCAGAATCCTCTGCTAGAATTTGTTTAATTCAATCCCTTGGATATGTGGCCACATTAGCTGCTGTTGCCACCTGATCTTCACCTCTTGTGGGTGCACTTGAGATGCTGGAGACGGAATTAGTGAGGAAATCAGCAAATTCCCAGCACCTTCTACTTGGTGCCATGTCATCCTTAACCAAAGGTGCAACTGAGTGTAAAATAAGTAAAATTCTTGCATTTGCTAAAATGAGTTACAGCACAAAGGCTCTCCAGTTAAAAAAAAAAAGAAAAGAAAAAAGAAAAACAGTCCCCTCCCTTCAGACTCCCCTCAAGCCCCTAATCTCATCTGTGAAAGAGAACTGTACTCTACTGTCCACAAAACAGTCTATTTTCAAAGTAAGAGCAGAAGGGCTCTGCTAGGAGAGAGCACGGGCACTGCGGCTCTCGAATTCCTGCCTGTTTATAGAAAGCAGGGGCTGAGGACAGACACTTTGAAACCACCTGGGAAAGAATTAAAGACCAAGGGGGGCAAAACCCCCATCACAAACAGAATCTCACTGATCAAGTGTGAAAGAAAAGGAAGAAAGAAAAAGCCAAGTAGATCTTTGCAGGCAACCACTAGATGGACATAGAATTCAAAAACATTCTTTAGTGAGATCAAGGATGGCAGGCTTTGAAGCCTGGAGGGCTGGCGGGTCTCGGAGCCCGGCTGGTCGTGCAGGCCCCACACCCAAGCAGCCACAGTCTGGCACTTGTTGGAGGAAAGCATTTAAATGGGAACAATGTCAAATTTCACAGCTATCTTATGTCCAGTGACCTTACAGGACCCCAAGGGAAAGACAGATAAAAAAATGATTGCTGTCAACAAGCTCCTGAGAGTGAAGAAGTCAAAAAGGCAACCCGGAGAAACCTCGTTTCCAAATGAAAATGCGAGCTGCTGGCCAACAGTTGCTTGTTTATTCATCTATTTATTCTTTACACGGAGGACCACAGTGTGCCTCATGCTGCAGGGAACCCCCGCTAACTCGGGAAAGTTTATCATGGGAAAAAAGGGCACAGTGTCTGTTCTGAGTTATTTAATCAATTTGAAACAGATTTTTACTGTCCTGTAAAGAAAATGAGCCATAACTAGGGTCTGACCAAAAAATCATTACATTAATGAAAGAACAATTTATGAGAAGACAAAAGACAGCCCAAACTTTTGCTGTATTTTAGACAAGAATCTCAATGACTCTTCACATCTCCTACACCTAAGTGAATAATCTTAGCTTAATAGCTCTTTTCCTTTAAGAAAAAAGATTACTGATGGAACTAAAATTCCTTTTAACCACTACCACAGTCCCATTTGCCAACTCTTCCCAGCTACAGCCTTCCTATGAGTTTGACAGGTATGATTCTGCTGTTTTGCATTTTTATATACATAATTTTAAAAGAATTATGATATTGTTTTTGTATTACCATATATATAAGTATATATATATGATCTGCTTCTTTCACTCAACACTATGTTTTTGCCACCTATCCACATATATGTTTCATTCCATGTTTGACAATATGTTAAAGGAAGAAATCAAAGAGAAAGAAATTTCTTCATGTGAGAACAGTGATATGTGCTTGTATGTTCCTGCCCACAGAGTTGGGAGACTAAAGTCACGAGGACTTCATGGAAGAAGCAAAGAGCCAAGTTTCATTTTTAAAAGACTTGAAACAGTGTGGAGGGACAGAGAAGGTTGGGGGGTATTTCAGAGGTAATCCTTAAAATAATTTCCTAAACCAGAACTAGTGAGGTTTGCAGTGTGATCTTTCCCTATTTAGAATGCATCACTCTTTAGAATTTAAGTTCTGTTTTGTTTTCCAGTACTGGAGATCAAACCTAGGGTCTCATGCATGCTAGGCAAGTGCTCTACAACCAAACCACATCCCCAGCCCTCTATAGTTTTTTATTTGTTTTCTTTTTTAACATTTAGGCTAGACAAGGATTTTGACAGTGAAAGATACATTTAAAAAGGGATGCTAGGCTAATCAGTCAAGATTTACTAAAACAGAACAATCACCCCAGAAATTCTATAAAGCACTATCATTTAAGCCCTACAGGTGGACACACAAACCAATTACAAATGAAAGCGATTTTGCTCAATGGAGTCACTGGAGTGTGCTGAATAAAATACATTCAAATGTACTTGTAGTGTAAGATAAAGATATGAAGGTGGCTTAGTGAATGTTCTTGTGTTAGCAGTTTTAATTTTACCTTGTCAATGTCCCTGTATACAAAATTTGAGAAAGCAGGGCTTTGATTTGTTCAGGTTTCCTTAAGGAGGGGCCACAGAATCCTTGAAGCATGATTTGAAAAAGATGGATAAGATATTCTACCCAAAATTCAACATCACCTTTAATCTTGCCCTCTCCTCCTCTAATCCCTAGGTAATGTTTTGTGCTTCTTTTGCAGAAAAGCAATTTTGTTAATCACTTTAGCACCAATTCTTGCATCCCTGGCAATACTCAGAACTGCTTCCATCCAAGTCTTTGATGTGGGAAAGAAACACACACACACTCTTTCACATGTAATCTGAAAACAATTCACCTCTTGCCAATGAATGCACAGCACTCCACTTTAATAGAGAGCAAGTTCTGTGGAGGTTTCTAATCCTTTCTGCCAAACAAGAGAAGAGAGAGAATCACTCAGGTAGCCCAACCTCATTTGGGAGTTAAAAATCACTTGGAATGTTTTGTGGTGTGTTTGGGGCTTTTTAAAAATATCACTTGCTGAAGATTACTACTCTCAGGAGAAATCAAAACAACTAAAGATCAAAAACAAAAACAAAATAAAAATAAAAAATAAGAGATTCTCCATCTCCAATTCAAACAAGATATTCTTCTCAACGCAGATGACTCTTGATCTAAGTGTATTAGAAAAAAACCTGCTTTAATCCCTCAAAGCAATGGTGTTATAGATAAGCAGCAGTAACTGAGGTGGCTTAAATTCCAGAAATGTACAAAAGATTTGGTTGGAAACAAAACTAAAAAAGAGGGAAAAAATTCAACTGGCATTGCTGTGACTTGAAGAGGTACATCTAGGGCAGTAAAAATGCAAAAAATGACTTCTAAAAAAAGAGATGACTATAAAACTTCAGAATTATCTTAAGTCTGATAGGCTGCTTACTGTGTGTGTGTGTGTGTGTGTGTGTGTGTGTGTGTTCTGAGGAAATGTCAGAGTTTGCAAAAGTTGAGATTGTTTTACTGATTTGCAGATATGATGAACTTCATTTGAAAATTCTGTTACAACATTCTGAAGCTTTATCCTACAAATGACTTTCTTTTTTAGTAATTTTTCTCCCACTTTAGTTCTTGGACCTTGAACACCCCGGTCAACCCACGCCATCCCCACGCCTCTGCTCCACTCTAACTCCTCACTGCAAAGCAGTGGTCATTATGGCCTCTTCCACGTATCCAAACCTACCTGAGAAATGCAGTTTCACTCTTTAGAATGCCCTCTTTTGGAGATAAAACTTACTTTTCATAGGCAGCGCACGCAAAATAGTTAATAGCTGAAAGTTCAAAAGGTATAAAATGGAACATAGGGAAAAGAAACTCTCCCATCCACCAAGTTTCCCTTCCAAGAGGCAAATGCTGGTGCTAGGTTTCTGCATACTTTCCAGAGGTATTTGGTGCACACAATCAGCACGCAGATATTTTTCCCTGCTCACATTACATTCTTCTTCCTCATTCTTTTTAACAGCTGCTTATTACTCTTTTCTATAGATATGATTGGTCAATTGCAACACTATGGAGGCTTTGATTCCAAACACTTCTAAACCCCATCACTGGCTGATTTCCTCTCAGGTCGTTTCTATGACTCTGTCTTAGATACTTTTGAGTCAGTCACTTTAAATATAACATGGAAGGCTCTTGAAATTTTATATTTTCTGGGAGCTTTTAAACCTTAAAAAAGTGATACAAGTTTATGTGGTTTTATTTTTAATTTAAAAAATCAGCATTATGGAAGTTGTATGATTCACTCCACCTAGACTGTCATGACACAACTGCCTAAACATTTAAAATTCCCTTCATTGATTTCTCCTGTGTGGGTTAATGTACCACAGGATACTGAACTGACAAGTTCCTCCTAACAGCTGTATTAATAATAATATTCTAACCCTACAAAATATTAATAAATATTATTGCTTTACACATCTTTAACTCTGATACTTAAACTCAGATTCAACACACTATCTTCTGGTTGACCTCAACTTTTCCTGGAAAAGTAGGCAAGCTTTGGGGTCTGACCCTGTGGTTATTCTCCTGTCATCCAGAAAAGGGTGTGTTTGTTTGTTTGCAGTACTGGGGACTGAATCCAGGGCCTTGTGCAAGCCAAGCAAGAACTATGCCTGTGAGCTACCTTCCCAGACCTTTTTAAGTTGGGATAGGGTCTTGCTAAATTGTCAAGGCTGGCCTGAAATTTATGATCCTCCTGCCTCAGCCTCCTGAGTAGCTGGGATTATGAATGGTGAAGACAAAGCTCTTGACAGAGTATAGGTTAAATCTCCTGAATGCTGCCATACACGCCAGGATGCAGTAGTATCTGGGCCAAAGTTCTACTTCGGTAGCTCTGTACTACGTGAAGGCTCACACCCTGGCCAAGTGAGAATCCACTCTTAACTCTATCTCTTCAGGACTGATACCAATGTTATCATTGTTTGATTCTGTTATCAGGTGGACTTCGGTTTCAGCTTTTAATTTTACAGTTTCCTCCTAATTTGCATGGGAAGTTTAGTGGTGTTTGCTCGCTGCTCTTGGAGTGTCTTCTAGCTAACGGCCTGTCACTTGCTGCAAAGCAGAGCTGTGATGCCTGGAGGCAACAGTTGGTGACCTAGAACACTGTCCTGTAGAAGGAGCAGGCTGTCTCCCTGGCTCCGTGTATTTGGGAACTTCCCTGACCGGAGCTCATGCTGCTACAAGAAGAGCGCAATCTACTGAACCTGGGAAAATTCTGGAGGCTAACTTGGACTTCTTCCCTGGTAGATTTCTAACACAGGGGCCTTTTCTCATTCATCTGTTTGTGTTTGAAACAGCTGCTACAGGAAAGTTTTAGAATCAGTGAGTCTCTTAAAAGATAACATAAATCTTGGTTAAAAAATTAAGATCTATTTTTATTTGATCAACACCCAAACTTGTGTTTATA
This sequence comes from Cuniculus paca, assembly GCA_004365215.1. NCBI lineage: Eukaryota > Metazoa > Chordata > Mammalia > Rodentia > Cuniculidae > Cuniculus > Cuniculus paca. The sequence goes on along the minus strand of RJWT010009833.1, from coordinate 17,045 downwards.
TTTAACAACACAGTCCAGCATCTATGGAAGATAATGTAACTGAATGATGCTTCAGGACAGTTGTCCTTTGAATTCTTCATGCCCCTCACCCCAATCTATGATAGAGTACTGGAGATGGAACCCAAGGCCTTTTCATTGAGCTACATCCCTAGTCCTTTTTATATTTTACTTTGAGACATAGTTTTGATAAATTGCTAAGTTGCCCAGGCTAGGCTCAAACTTGCAGTCCTCTTGCCTCAGCCTCCCAGAGTGCTGGGATTACAGGCTATGCTACCATGCTTGAGTTGCATTTTCAATTTTTTAATAGAATCCAAAACCTATCACAAAGTAAATAAAGGATATTCTGTGGTTTTTATTCAGTGTAACAAAGGTCATAAACAAAAAAATTTATTTGAAGTTAGGCATTATAACATAGTATTAATAATAATTATAGAATCTGAAATAAGCATTCTATATTTAATCGAGTACTTTCTTCCAGGACAGCTAAAGATGCCTAAAGAGAAAACTTTTCCTGGAACTTAATTTTTAATTATTTCTTAGAAAATAAACTTAAGATCATATTTACCAAATTTCATCTTAATGGTGACTGACTGATTTTATTGATCCTTTAAAAAAAATCAGAATCTGAAAGCACGGTAAGAAATCCTTAGCAATCATGAAACTTTCACAAGGTTTTGTTGTTTTCTTCGTTTTATATCTTCCAGTGCTTGTCAAGACTCAGCCTTCTGACTGGCCAGGGCCCAAAAAAATCACAAAACCTGATGCCAAACGGCAACACAAGAATTGATCTTAAATCTAATTCTGACGGTTTTATATTTTCTTGTAACTTCATTGAACATTACCCAGTGACAAAAAGGAGAGTATTAAAAACTGACTAATGATAGTATTATGTAACTGGCAAATCTCCTGGAAATCTGTTTTGTTTTGTTTCCTCTCAAAAGTTACTTTTTTTTTTTTTTTTTTTTTTTTGAGAGAGGGTCTCGCTATGCAGTTCAGGTTGGCCTTGAGCTCTTTGTAGCCCAGGCTGGTCTTGAACTCACAATGATCCTCCAGCCTCCGCTTCCTGAGTGCTGGGATTACAGGAGTGCGCCACCACGCCTGGCTCAAAAGTTACGTTTTGTGGTTTCTTTCTTGCTTTTTGATTCATCATAGACAGATAGGCCTTAACTTTTGCATACATCAGTGTATACTTACATAATATATATTTAAATACAATACATATAATTTATATAAAATCAGTGATCAGAACCATTCCTTTTCTCACAGTTATAAATTCAGGACAGTATCTTGAACTGATGTTTCCTGACCTTTGGAAAGTCAATCTTCCTAGAAACTGTTAATTTATATAACTAGAAATCCTCACTCATTTATTTATTTGTAGTGCTGAGGCTCAAATCTCGAGCTTTACACATGCTAAGCTGCTGAGCAATATTCCTAGCCACAGAGGATTAGAAATCTTAAGTAGAAGTTCACATTTTGTTGGAAATGATTTATTTTTCTTGCTTCTTTTGCATGTGGAGTAACAGGATAAGGTTCATAATACTATGAATCTATATAAATCAAGAAAAATATTGTTTTCATGGCATGACAGTTGATATTTGCCAACTTACCTGTAAAGTCACGAAAGGCCAAAATGAATTTTTTGAAAACTTTATTTTTTAACAACAAAGTTACAGGAATATTGTGAAGATTGTATAGAGAGCACCTATATGTATGTGCATTTGTTACAATTAATGAACTGATCAGATTTTCTTAGTTTTTAGCTAAGGTCCATTTTCTTTTCTGTTCTAGTATTTTGCCCAGGATACCACATCAGCTATCAGCTTTAGTCCCTTACGTCTCCTTTGTCTTCTCTTGACTGTGACAGTTTCTCAGACTTTCCTTGTTTTGGAAAATCTTGACTTTTTTTTTTTTTTTTAAGACAGGGTCTCACTATGCAGTTCAGGCTGGCCTTGAACTTGTGGTGATCCTCCTGCCTCAGCCTCCTAAGTGCTGGGATTACAAGCATGTATCGTGCTCTTGGCAAACATTTTGAGGAATACTGATCAGGTAGTTTTGCAGAACATTCCTTAACTGGAATTGGTGTGATGCTTTTCTCATTATTAGACTGAGATTATGGGTTCTGAGGAGAAAGACCACAGAGGTAATACGTCAGTTTTATCCCACCACACCAAAGCATCTTCCATCAACATGACTTTTCACAGCTGATATTGACACTGATGCCCTGGCTGAAGTAGTGCTTGTGAGCCTCCTTGCTGCAAGCCCTCCCTCCCTCTTCTGCTGTACTCTCTGGAAGGAGGGCACAGAAGTCACTCTATGCAGTTCTCATCAGGAGTGAGGAGTTACCTTCACCCTCCCTGAAGACAAAGCAAGTGCTGGAATTCTGCATGGGAGAACTGTAAAATGAATATGTGTGTGTTTTATACAAAGTTAAACGTTCTTTGGCAAGATATGTTAGTCCCTAAACATTCCTTTAAAGTTTTGCAAAGAGATTATGAAAAGCATTAGGAAGTTGAGGGTCCACATGATTAACTCCTAAAAAGTAACCAAGATAAAACCAGATACACTGGTGCACATCTGTAATTCCAGCCTCCAGCATTGTGGGTTTCAGGGCAGCCTAGACAATTCTGCAAAACTCTAAAAAAAGACAGAAAAAGCCAGGCGTGGTGTAATCTCAGCTGTAATCCCAGCACTCAGGAGGCAGAGGCAGGGGGATTGATGTTTGAGGCCAGCCTGAGACCTTGTCTCAAAAAACCCCCAAAATCTGCACCTCCCCCCCAAAAAAACTAACAAAAGCTCTTTAAAACTACTCAGTGTGTCTAGCTAGGAGTGATGGTGCACACCTGTAATCCTCACACTCAAAAGGCTGAAGCAGAAGGATTATGAGTTTGAGGTCAGCCTGAACGACTTCATAGTAAGAGCCTGTCTTTTAAAAAAAGGAAGTAATCAATGCTTCTAAATATCCCTAGAAAACTCACACTGAGTCTTAAGTTTCAATATATTATGAATTAGTTTTTGTATTGTAATTTAAAAGTAGCCCAATGTTTTCAGTGTACTTATTAATCTGCATACTAAAAAAATTAAAATAAAATCTTTATAAAAACGAATGTGAATGTCATGCCCCTACATTATTTATTGATTCTGGGATTTGAACTTCAAGGGAATTGATAGCTTTTCTTAAAGATATTCTGAAGTCCATTGTACTCTACTTCCTCTTTTCTATTCATGTATTTTCTTTGATTCAAAATGCTATTCGGATCCACCATAAATGAATGCATTTATTTTAATTATAAACTCATCTTATGAGCCAGTTTAACAGTCTCAAAAAAGACTTTTAAAGGTGTGTGTGTTTGTGATGCAGTTTTTAGTTTCATTTGCATCCCAAATTTGATTTTTTCTTTTTTTGGTTAAAGGGTTAAGAAAGGGATGGTTGATAATTATACCTGCTTCTCTGAACTGAGGCATATGTATATATATATATATATATATATATATATATATGCATCTAAATGTTTTGAGACAGGGTCTCACTATGTAGTTCAGGCTGGTCCTGAACTATGTAGCCCAGACTGACATTGAACTCATGGTGATCCTCTTGCCTCAGCCTCCAGAGTGCTGGGATTACAGGCTTGTGCCACCATGCTCAGGTAAATCATAGTTTTGATGTTTTGAGATGGAATAGTTCAGACTGGCCTTGAATTTGCAGTGATTCTCCTGCCTCAGTTTCCAAGTGCTGAGATTACAGGCATGTACCACCACCAATTTTTTAAAATAATTGTTAATTTTCCATTTTGTCTTTGCCTTTCTTCCATTATGGAGAATACATGACTGCTCTGGAAATCAGTAAGCCACAAACTTGCCATCCTCCTGCTTCAGCCTATCCAGTGCTGGGTTACAGGAGTGTGTCACCAAGCCCATCTCCATTCAGATATTTTTAAATGGTGCTTTAATTTCTCCATCAATGAAGCCAACATATTACACAGGGTAAATCGTAATTAAACAATTTTTCTCGTGTCTCCCACCAAAAACTAGGTATAACTTTACTATGTATAAAGAAAGGGTTTAAAAAATTGTCAAACAGTGAGTGGCTAAGGCAGGAGAATCACAAGTTCAAGACCAGTCTGGACAACTTAGGAACTTAGCAAGATCCTGACTCCAGGGAGATAACTCAGTGCAGAGGCCCTAGGTTCAATCGCCAGTACCAGAAAAACAAAAGTCAAACAGTAAGAAATTACAAACGTTTGCACAAATTAGAACCCAAAATGGAAGAACTATATGCTATATTCATCCTCGTTTTCCTTCCAGAACTGAGGCTCACAGTACACAAATGTAACAGGATCAAGGAGCACTGAATTGATGGTATCACCTTAACTGGCATGTCGTCTGGTAGTAAGTGAGCTTGAGAGTAAGCGAACTTTTTTATATTTCTAAGCATGACTGCAATTCTTTGGTTGTACTGAAACGTACCAAACACTGCTTTTTAACAAATCCCTGCATGGAGTTTGGAAATCGTTTTCTATACAAAGCCTTTGTTGTAGTTTGTGTGTGTGTGTGTGTGTGTGTGTGTGTGTGTGAGTGTGTTTGTAACAGGACTTGACCTGTAACTATTATTGAGAATTTTCTTAGAAGAGTTCAAAGCATTTTACAGGGATCATCTCACTTATCCTTCGAAAGTAAGGCAAAGGCATTATCTCCACTAGACTCAGAACACTAAAAGGCCAAGATAGGTGGGATTTTTTGTTGTTGTTTTGCTAAGATCAAAAAGTAATTCTAGGGCAAAGCCAGATTCCACTCTGACCTTGTTACATGATGCTCTTTCTTCCTTAGCTATGGAAGAAACATTTTTAGAATTGATTTCTCATTCATTCCTACTCCCTAAAAATAGTTAAGATGAAGATAAATACTGAAGAAAATACCCCACACCTTCCTATGAGGTGACAGGATACATAAAAAGAGGCAGGAAGATGCCAAATCTTACCGTGTAGCTCAGTGCTATCAGAAAAATGTGAGCTGCAAATGCAGGTGACATGTATAATACTAAATTTCCTACTAGTTACATTAAAATATACGGTATTTAACCCAATAAAGTTAAAATGGCAACTTTATTATAATAAAATTAATGAGCTATTTCATTCTTTTTCTTACATCTTCGAAATCTGGTATTGCTCTTACACTAGAGCATTCTTTATTTCGGACTGGCTACATTTCAAACGTTCATATCCACACGTGATCAGGGCTGACCACAGTGAGGGCCAGCACAGGTCTAGACCTCCGTAGCTCTCCCTTCCGTTTTGTGCCAGGAGAATCCCATGGGAGACAAGCGACAGGGGTCCTGGGTGACTTTGGGGAGCCAACTTGTTTCTGGGGGACGGCTGGCAAGAAGCCTGCGGCGGCTGTTCCGCACCCACACTGCTGTGTGGGATGCGGGCCCGGCCTAGCGTTCACGAGCGCACAGGTGCAGCGCGGGACGCGGCCCCTTCCCGGGGCGCGAGGCCGGGCAGTGGAACCCGTCCGCTTCCGGGGTCGCGGCCCCCGCGCTCCGCGTGCGTCCCCGGCGAGCAGGCACAGCCCGGGACGGCGCAGGAGCGGGGTTGGCTCCACGTCCGCACCTCGCAGGCCCCTGGGGCCCAGGCTGCCTCGCTCCGCGCCCGAGGAGCGACTGCGCGCGCTTCTGCCTGAGTCGGCCCTGCCCGCGTCCCATGTGACCTGGGGCGGGGCGGTGTCGCCTCCACCGCGCGGCGGTTCCTCGGGCCAGGCTCCGCGTCGCCATGGGCAGTCAGGGCCGCCCGGGGCCGCCCGGGAGCGGCGAGGGCGAGGGCGAGGGCGAGGGCGGGGGCGGGGGCGAGGGTCGGCTGGGGAAGACCCGGGGGGCGGGGAAGGGGAGGAAGCGGGCGAAAGCGCGCGGCGGAAGCGGGCGCGGACCGGAAGGGGCGCCGCGGTCCCGCGGGGCGGGGGCGCAGGCCGGGCTCGCCGCGCGGGGTGCGGGGGCGGCGCGGGAGGCCGCCGTCGCCGGCTCCCAGGCGGCCATGGCGGCGGCCGAGGAGGCCGAGGGGCCCGCGCTCTGGCGTCTGCCCGAGGAGCTGCTGCTGCTCGTCTGCTCCTACCTGGACGCGCGCGCGCTCGGCCGCCTGGCCCAGGTGTGCCGCTCGCTGCGGCGCGTCACCAGCTGCGACCCGCCATGGCGCCGCATCGCGCGGGCCTCGCTCAACGCCGGCTTCTCGCGGCTCGGCACCGACCTGTAAGCGCCCGCCCGAGCGCCCGGCACCCCCGGCGCAGTCAGCCAGGCAGGCAGGCAGGCAGGCAGCCGCCGCCACCTCCCCGTGCCGGGGTGAAGTTGTGTGGCCTGAGGCCTCAGAGAAGGCGGGCTTGGAGGACAGGCCTTGTCCCCGCGTCAGCGTAGCTCAGGATAGCTCAGGATGTGGCGCTCGCAGCGGGACCTCAGAGAGTGCCTGCGGAGGCCAGGCCAGTTAGGGCCGGCCTCGGTCGCGGTGCTCCCTCCCGGCCTGCTTTTGGTAGGAGCTGACTTGCGAACCCAGAACTTGGCGGAACCACAAGCTGTTAGAGCGGAAGTGGGAATGTATGGAATTGGAGTAAAAGCTCCCAGATTGATTTCCACCCCACCCTACCGTAATGCAATACAGTAACACTAAAGTTTTTTAAAGCATGAAAGGTCCATAATAGTATCACTTTGAAAACTATCTCCATTTAAAAAAATTTTCAGTTGCACTCCCTCATAGTTGCTGTCACTGTGTCCTAAGTACCTAGTGAAAATCTGGTACATTTCCGAGGACTGGCTTTATTGAGATATAAGTCACGACATGCCATAAGTTTATCTTTTTGAATTAGTCCTTAGGATAAAATCTCAAGATAGGTGTTACTAGATCAAAAGTTACGGTTTGCAAAGGTGTTGGCTCAAGTTACAGTATACCTGCAAAAAATGACTGAAGCAATCTCCTGAGAACTTTTAAAATATCTTTGCTGCTTTAGCCGATTATGTGGTATGTCAGAGTTGTGTTAATTTGCACCCTTTTTACTGCTGACCAGGATAAATATTTTCCCACGTGTTTGTTTCACCTGTGAGATTGTTTCTTCCTACTCTTTAACCATTTATTATTAGGTTCTGGATGTTTTTCTTACACATTTAGAAGCTTTGTGGATCGTAGATGTTAGTCTGGTCTGTCATCTTTGATGCAAGTATTTTTCCAATTTTTATTTTACTGTTTTTATCTCATAGAAGTTTTATGCGTAATTAGAATCTGCCAGTCTTCTTCTTGTTGTTTTTCCTTTTCCTCCAAAGGTGAGAAATTGATTTCTTCACAGACCAATAAATCTCTGAGATTTCCTGCTGGTTTTCTTACAACCTGATTTTTAAAAATAGTTAATACTCTCATTAATACCTTACTTAGGTGCAAAAAGTCAATTCATTATGTTTCTCCCAGTGGTTGCTTAGTTATTATTATACCTTTTGTTAAGTAGTTCTTTTCATTCTCCTGATTTCGAAAGCTAACTTTGCCATGTATTAAGTTTATATATACATACTCATATTATGTATGTGTGTTTGGTCTATGTCTGCATTGTGCGTTTTGTTCTATTGATATATTTCTATTTTCATACCATTTAAGGGGCCGGGGATTTAGCTCAGTGGCACAAGCCCCTGCCTGACAAGCGTGAGGTCGTGAGTTCGATCCCTGGTACCAAAAAAAAAAGCATACATACCATTTTAAAAATTGTTACTTTTTGATAGAGTCTGACATGTGTTAGGGTTAGATTACTGTATATTTGTTGGATATGTGTGTGCTCATTTCTACTCTTTTCCCACAAAAAGTCTGAACCTTTTTAGAGATTTCTGTGGTTTTCACTATAAAGCTCTCATAAATCTGTTGCTGAGTTTATTCTTGTGGTTTCTAAATATCTTGTGCATTTTGTTTTTGTTGCAAATGCAATCTTTGTGTTTTCCAGCAGAGTATGATTAATGTACAGGATTACTGTAATCTTATAAATTTTGAATCTGATTATTTTGCATAACTTTCTAGTCTAGTGTGATTTTGTTGATAATGATTCCTTAGGATTGGTGGAGGGGGTTATACAATCTTGTTATTTGCAAAAAGAGTATTTTTTCCCCTCTTCCTTCTCAGAATAACACTTTCACAGAGTATTATCAGTTGACTCATAAGAGAGGTCGACTAAAATGACTCGAACCCAACTGAACCAAGGCAAGGTTTAGCTTGCTTTTGCTCCTTACAGGGATTGAATGCATGGATGGTTGGATGTATGTATGTTTTTTTCCTTTAACTGTTCTGAAAGAGAGGTAGTGGGAATGAGTCTACTCTGATAGTGGGAATAATAACAGCAAAGTGAAAATGAGTTTATAGTGTAAAGTGCTTTGAGACTGCCAAACAGTATTACGGCTTTACTATTTATTGGGCACGTGTGTTTTGGTTTTTTGCTGTGTTTTAGTGTGAGATATCACCTGCCTTCCATGGAAGTTGTTTTGCCATAGCACTTGGTAAAGAGCAGGGTCACTGCTCGGTTTTCGGTGTTTAGAAGAAGTTATACAAGTTAGAGCAGGTGGAGAGAGTGTTTACCAGTGTGGTCTGCTTCTAGACAGCTGCAGGGACTGCACACTACTAAGAGAGGTCCTGTATTTGTTATCCCTGAAGACAGGCGTGCACCCCATCCTCTGAGTGCACGGACCCTAGGCCCAAAGTACTGCAAGAGTGTGGCAGCTTGGACATTGTGGGACTGCTGTCCGTGCTTTGGGATATTCACTACTGACTGAATAAGTGGGATACATTTTTATAAGCACAGCACAAAACTTGATTTCGTTAGAAGCCATATAACCTTACTGGCTCATGAGTTTTACTATATGTAAAGAATAACATTGTGTAGTAAAATGAGGCCTTGAGTTTTATTATATATAAAGAATAACATCGTGTGGTAAAATGAGACCTAGTAGAGTGCTAGCTGGTACAGTGTTCAGCAGTAGGCATTCAACTGTCACGAAACAGAACTTTTAAATTGCTTGGCTTCTCTAGTCAGATTGTATATGGCAAGAGTGTGATGGTTGTTGCATAGACAATAGGAGGGAAAACACACACACACACACACACACACACACTCACTTACAGAGCTTAGTTTCTTTCACCTGTCCTGAATGTTTTCACGAACATGACAGCAGAACCTGTAGGCTTAGGGCCTGCACTTGCTGCTTAAGAGCCTTCTGATTCTTAGGAACACAAACTGCTAAGGTTTACTGACCTTCCGGCCCAGGGCAAGCCCCGTTCAGTGAGGTTCTTCCTAACTGATCATAGCTTTGTTGAGTAAGATGAACTGCTTTGGTTCCTTGTGATTTGTTAATGGTCTTATACTTGTGCTTGAAGGCATTTGGGCCACTTTAAAACCACAAACAAATAATTTGTTTTCCTTTAGGCCTCGCGCCCAAACAGTGAACACTAATAGGCACCCTGAGTTTTTTTTAAAGGGACACAAAGATAGTTCGAGTCAGTCATCCGATTAAAAATCAGTTTGAAGGATTTATGAAGCCTAGAGGGAATAGAAATAACTTCAATAAAATGATAAAAATCAAGATAGTGTTCCTTACAGTAGTATTTGAAGGTTTTCCCTAAAGAGTTGGGGGAAAAGCTAACTTAGATCAGTGTACAGGAACAAAACAGTGGAATGCAGCTCTGGATGCGTGATGCAGGCTGTGTGCCAGAAGTATACTGTATGATGGGGAGAGAGCAGAAGTGCTCTGCACATTCTGATACTTAACATTAACGAGCAAAAAAAGAAAAAAAATGTATATCTGTGCATATAAACTCATTTTAAAAATATTTTTGCTATTCCTATGTTAAAGAAAGTTTTCTTGCCCTCCCTAATCAAGTGCTATGTACTGTATTTTCAAATAGAAATTTCACTTTAAGCATCCTGTGAGCAGTGCTTGGGTGCTCTCTTGCCTTTGCCTGTATTAGATTCTCCTGCAATTAACAATAGCTGCTTCAAGAGTGAGGCGGCTGAGGTGTTTGCCCTGGCATGCACACTCATTCCTCTGGCGGGTCTGTGGCCTTGGAGCTCTTTGAGGCTGGGGGACGGGGTATCTATTTCAGTGATGATTAACATCCAGAGTGGTGAGATAGACACAGATAAGCAGAATGTGTTTGTTTGTTTTAAAATGATTGCATCTAAGAGCTTTTTTTTTCTCTCTCAGAAAGCGTAAAGTTTCCTTTCCTAGCTGAATGGAGAGGACATTGCTGACTGGTTACCTAAAGTGTGATTTTCAGAAAACAGCAACTCAGAGTAGCTTAGGTTTTCTGCTTCCCTTTTCTGCATTAGCTAGGGAGGAGAGGCACTTACTTGCTCTAGTTTATTGAAAGATTCTATCCGTGAATATATTCTCTTCAGTTGTTTTGAAAAAGGTCTTATTTTTAATGGCTCTGCGAGTTAATAAAAGTACAGTTCAGTTTGCATGCTCAGAATAAAGAGTACACCTGTAGAAAAAGGAAATGTTCTAGGGAAGTCACTACCTTCAGTGCACACTGGAGGAATGGAAGGGTCCCCTCCAAGACTCCAGGAGTGTAGGTGCCGCCGTGACTTTCCCAGGCTTGTCCAGTTTGAATGGTCGGAGATGAAGTTCCTGACTTTCAAGGCAGAGACCCAGAGTCTTCAGGAATTCCTATTGGAAAGATGTCTCTGAAAATATTTCCTTACCCCATACCTTCAGTTTTTTGTTTTTAAAACCTTCACCTTAGATAAAGATTGTGCTTGAGCTGCTGAAATCCAGCTGGCAGTGAGGTTACTAAGTTTACAGATTTCTTTTGAAAATTATTGAGAATTTGACATAGAAAAGAATAACTTTGGTGTGACAACCTTAATTCTGGGCTGACTCTGGCACTGGATTACTCTCTGGTCCTGAGGCCTAGCATGCAATGAGGAGAAATTCAGGTGTACGCTTTTTGATGCCAGGTTTTATAAATTTTGAAAATTAAGATGAGGAAAAATAAATGGAAAATTGCGTTTTGCATTTTTAGTGAAAATTGACATTACTACCTCCTCCTATCTGTAGAAACTGATTCTTCACAAATATTTCTCAGAGGTATCAACCATCAGAAGAGGTTGAGAATAAAAAGATTTGGTTTTCTTTTGAGGAAAATACTTCTATTCTGAAGTCTTACTGAAAGTTGAACAGGATTCAGATGGAACACCAGTTGTAATCAAGAGAAATAAGATGATTGTGCTAATTTAAGAGTAAGTGTATGAGCCAGGGTTGGTGGCACACACCTGTAATACTAGCACTTGGGAGGCTGAGGCAGGAGGATTGTGAGTTTGGAGTTAGCCTGAGCTAGATAGCAAGGCCCCCCTCACCCCCGAGAATATGTGTACAAATCCTAAATTACGTGACTGCTTGAGTTGTATCTAAAACTGACTATGAGACTATCTGGAGAAAGAATTGACCTCTCGTTAGAGGGTTAGATGCCTCGTCTCAGCTTTGAGTCACTTCTTCATTTTCTCCAAACTGTCCACATTGCCCTCCCTGAAGTCTGGGCCACCCAATGGGCCCCTGTGCCTGCCCCTCTTTCGCCCACAATTAATTGCCAGCACATTCTTTCTTTTTGTTCTTCTTTTTTGGTATTTGACATGAGCTCAAATTGCTGAGAAAGGTGACAACTGTGAAATGAAGACAGGGCTCAGAGACACCTTAAAAAATACATGGAAAGGCCACTAAATGACAAGAGCAGACTGCCAGGCTCTCAAAACATCACCATGTCTGTTGACTTTCCATTCCTCGTCCACAGCACAAAATTGGAGGTCAAAGAATCATAGGAGTAAGAGATGGAAAAGACATTTGGGGTCAGCCAGTTCATCCCTCCGCCTTCTCCTGCTCCTGATTCCAAATCATTCCTTGCGTTATATTTTCTCCCCTGGCTTTTGTACAGTTTTCACGGTCTTCACTCAACCCCAGCCGTCACCTTTGGGGAATGATGCTGGGATTCTGTCCATTTTCTCCCTGGCAAAAAGAGATACTGCCTCTGCCCCCAGTTGACATTCATGAACTTCTTTGTTGGTGGTCTCAGCTGAGGGGCTGAAGGCTTGCTGGGTCTCTCTGTGGCCTCATGATGGACTTTTCTAGACAGAGTTGAAGGATACTGTATTAGTATAGGATGGTACTGGACAAGGGATAAAGGACTGGAGTACTGTGGAGACACTGAGAATTTATTCCTAGATTTTTTTCAGGTCTCTTGACCTGAAGGGGATTTGTGTGTACAAAAGTAGATGGTGTTGGGCTGGGTGGGCACAGACAAGGAAATTAAACAGGAGTTTGATAAGAAATCTTATTTGGAAATTGGTAGATTAAACAAGCAAATAGCCAAGTATGGTGGTACATGCCTCTGATCCCAGCACTCAGGACATGGAGGCAGGAGGATTGCAGTGAGTTCAAGGCCAGCATAAATTATATACCAAGACCCTGTCACAAAACCAAACCAAACCAAACCAAAATTACTAGCCCTGTGAATTAGCTGATTGATTCTAGAAGTATATACTAGGCAAGAAATGGAGCAATGGCTTACTGTACCTAAGCTTCAACTTGAGTCAAACTCTGAAGAATAGATAGGCTGGAGACAAGGCTTTTGGACTGGGACACTTGCTTTTGTGGTCTTTCCCTGCTTTAAGAAGGTGATAAAGAGAAGTCTTAATGCTCACTGGCTATGTGGTTTGGAAGGGGGAATGGTCATTTTTAGAGGCAGCTTTGGAGGGATACCCCAGCTTCCCCCTCTTGTTCTAGCAGCTGTTGGGAGCAGTCCAAAGGGGGTATTATATTTCTTCTGGTAACTCTGCCAAGACTGAGAGGAAATCCACAATCTGTGGGTTTTGGGGGTGGGGTGGGGATGGGGTGGCAGGTGATGGGACAGGGAAATTAAATTGTTTTATAGTAAATACACTGAGATACTTTTCCTGGAAAGCTGTTCCACTGAAAGGAATGATATTTCCCCTGCTCACTAACAGTAATGAGTTCCTCTCTTTAGAGAAAGGTCAGTAGTCTCTGAATACTTCTTTTTCTTTCTTCCCTGGAGTTCCTGCCTTGACCTAGTGTTTCTTTCAGTTTTCCTTTAGAAAGTTCATATTTGAAAATAAAGGGGGGCGGTGCTGATCAGGATTCAGACCTGGGTGCTGTGTGCTCAGAGGGGCATCCTCCAGAAGATGGTGGCTAGGAGAATGGCTTCTGCATCCCTCGTTTTGGCTGCACTTTGACTATCATAGTGACCTGGAAATTGGAGATGGGAAAACCGACTGGGTGGCGTCTGGTTCGTGTTCTCTCCATCCCTTCATCCAGGCTGGGAGGACACCAGGGATTTTGAAACCTGGCCACTGGTTTAGAACCTGTTTTGGTGATTAATATGAAACTCAGTTTTAGGATTAAAAACAATAAAAAGCAACCCTGGGAAGCAGAGCAGTGTAATTATTCCTCATTTTTCAGCTGGGGAGTCCAGGGAAAAGTCATTTTGAAGCTAAGAGAACAAAGTCTACCTCTGAGTCTGCTAGTGCTTAATTCATGGCTCAGAAGGAGAGCCTGTTCACAAAACAATAGTGACATCTTTCCTGAGGTGGTTTATTCTCAGAAAGTGCTAGATCAGCCTTTCTGAATTTGTATAATTCTCGAGTAGTTAATTCTTTAATCCAATGAGTGTGAAAAGCGCTGTGCACCACAGCCCCTCTCTTGGGAATCACAGTGCCCATTGGTAAATTAAAGGCACTGAGGAGTCCCATGTTGTTTCACCCAGCATTGTCCCAAATGTTTTGGCCATAACGATTTTCCCCCTGCTTAATATCTCTTAACATCTTGCAGGACACACACACTGGTCAAATGTCTTGCAAATTACAGAATCTACCAATGGCAGGAGGAAATGGGTGTGAACGTGGCCCAACTCTTAAACCCTAAACTCACACACACACAAAGGGTTTTGTGCCCAGTGCTTCTAAAACTACTCTGGACAGCTTTGGTGAGTAGTAAGATACTTATCTGCTTAGTTTTTTCCTTGAGTCTCTGTAGCATAATGATTTGGAGACTTTGGTTGAATTCTTAGAGATGTGTTACAGTATACATTTTTAGAGCCTTTAAAGCTACAGATACTGTTGGAAGTGGGACTTGTCAAACAAAGAACCATACTTTTGAGAACTCTTGCTTAAGCAATTCTTGTTCAGGCAGTATCTATCAAAGTATTCTGTGAGGACTGTGGTTCTTCTATCTTGTGTCTGAGACATAGTTTTATATGATGTTAGAATTTGATAGTACATTAAAGGATCAAAGCTGAAAGTTTTTTTTTTTAAAGCAAGTTTTGGCTTGGCATGGTAATGGATGCCTGTAATCCCAGCACTCTCGGAGGCTGAGGCAGGAGGTTCTCAAATTTGAACCTACGGTGAGCAATTTAGTGCCCAAGGAGAAGTGTTTCATAAAATTGAAAGCCCTGCCTGTGATTATTTATGTTCTTTACTTGTTTCTCCTTGGGTGTATTGGTGTTTGAATAGAATTGTTTAGTGGCCTGACTTTGTTCTTTTATATCCTTTGAGAAAAAGTTCAAAATGTTCTTCTGAGTATGCAGCCTTCTTCTTATTTGCAGCAAATTGCATCATGGGTCACATTGTGTTTTAGCATCTGCCAGAAATCTCTGTAAAAGTGTTGATTGTTGAATAGAAAAATAAATCCTATAAATTGTTTAAAGTCTGATGGAACATGTATTTAGGGCTCCTGGAACACTGGTATGCAGAATGCTGAGAGCCACTTTTAGAAGCACTCGAAAGTTTAGGACTTGATCTTACGAAATTTATGACTAATTGGCCAAATAAGTTTAGCTGTGACAAGCCAGCAATGCCTAGGTTTATGGTAGCTTCAGTGAAAGGGTTCAGATGACATACAGGGGACTGTTTGGAGAAGTCAGGAAGTAGAGATGTTAGCTCATCTTGAAGAATAGCTGAATTTGAAGTCCCTAGGAGAGGGAAGCAAGCATTTTCAGGGACAGGGTGGACTGGTGCTGGCCCTGTAGGGGAAGGTATGGTATAGGTTGAATGTAGAAAGGAGGCTTGGCTTGCGTCTGGTTGCATAGTGAGGAAGGTGGAGTGTGAGGTTGGTGGATAAAGTGGGTTGGCATTTGGGACCATTCAGGGGAGGTGTAGCTCAGCCCTTTCAGCTCTTGTGTCCTTCTGTGCACGGTCCCGTCCTCATACTAGTGTGTTCCGTATAATCTTACTTCACTCTATTCCCTGTTCTTTGCAGAGGGGTTAGCAATGTAACAAGATTTAATGATTTTTCATTGATTTTTGGGGGTACCTTAATTATAGACCTGCTGCTGAGGCTAATGCAAATATAAACGACAAGTTAGATGTTTCTTCTCTTGGGCTGCTTAAATAGTATGTTCTAAAACCAACTTCTTAGGGTTGGGAAAAGAGCTGGTGGGTACATGCAATAAATGTCTAAATCTGCTTTCTGGAGAGGAAGATGATAAAAGAAATCAATACATTAAAATGTATTAAATTAAAATCTCAAGCCCTAAGCGTCATTCTATGTGGCGCGGTGCCTCTTGGTAGGGTCTGGTGCGGCACCTGTACTTATTCCCTGCTTGCAAGCGGCAGGTGGCGAGGCTCACGGCTGCTGTGCCAGTAATATATTTAGGCAGCATCTGTGACATCAAGGGGGACTGGGCTCAAGGATGGGCAGGGAGAGACACTGATCCACGTTCTGGGAGTTTTCTGATCTAAGAGATTCTGTAGAACTCTCGGATATACTCATATTTCTCCTCCTTTGCCCCAACCATAATTCTTCAGATCAGGTTGATTTATTTGCTTTTGGTTTGGGTTGTGATGAGGAGAGGGGAGATGAAAGGGCACCCTAACGTAACTGTCTAGATTGATTTCTGTTCCCTTGGACTCACTTGCCAAGGGTCCAAGGGGCCAGATAGTTTACCATGGGTGCATGTTGTATTGTTTTTGTTTAAAAGAGGCCATGGTCCCAGGAATGCAGTCAGACTCCAATGGTGACTAAGTGCTGGAAAGTTGAGAGGGAGTGAACGAAGTGGAAAAATGAGCCTGAGGCAAGAGAAGAAGGGCTGGGAAAACAGCAGTTCAGTCAGGCCCATGGGCCAGGGTAGGGTTCCTCTATGCTTAAACAGCCATGGGAAATTTGTGTACAGGGCACTAATCATTTGTTTTGAAGGGAGCACCCTCATTTTACACAAATGACTGGGAGAAGTGGATGACCCGAGCCTGCTGCAGAGGTGAGGGTGTGCGTCCATAGGCTTCCAAGGAGCACTGGCTGCTGTCCTCTCAGGCACTTTTCTTCTGCCGCCTGGTTCTACTGACTGCTGTTAGCTGGGCAGTGGCGGGTCCTCAGGGAGATACTTGTTTTTGGAGAAAGCAGTTTGGCTGCCAGGTAGGGGAAGGGACCCCCAAAGATGACTGGACAAGGACTGAAATAGTTGAATTGTTAAGATGCTTTTAACAAAGTGATCACTTTCTCAAGTCAAAGCCAAATGGAATAATTTAAGTCAAAGTTTGATTTGAGGCACTGCAGCCAAGTGGCATTCACCTTGGGAGAGGACGCCTGCACCTGCGGTTGGTAGCAGCTTCTAAAGTTCAACTCTGAAAGTTTCCTGCTGCTGTGATCAGGCCCGCAGGGGAGTGCTTTGACCCTTACTGAAGTGTCACCAAACGGCAGTTAAGTGACTGGGGAGAAAGAGAAATGTTGTCCTTATCCTTCTTCAGGAAATATGTCCATTCTTCCCCCTTTGTTTTCTTTCTGCTATGATCTAGAATATTCCATGTTTAGTTTTACTGTCACTTCTTTTTTTTTTTTTTTGCGGCACCGGGGATTGAACTCATGACCTTGCGCTTGCCGGGCAGGTGCTTAGACTGCTGAGCTAGATCCCCAGCCCTGTTTTTGAGACAGGGTTTCACTATGCCGTTCAGGCTGGCCTTGAGCTCACTTTGTAGCCCAGGCTGGTCTCGAACTCACAACGATCCGCCTGTCTCAGCCTCCCGAGTGCTGGGATTACAGG
>RJWT010009832.1:0-24792 GCA_004365215.1 Cuniculus paca | reverse complement strand
AAAATATATACACATGTATATGTGTAGGTGGGTGTGTGCATTCATGTCTCACATATTAAATAAAAGTCTTGAGGTGGCTGTCTCTTATCTCCCTTACATTCTGTCAGGTGGGTGAGGGGAGCCAGCTTACCTGGTCTTTCAAGTTCCTGGTTCCTCAGTGTCCTGTAAAATTCTTATGGTAATTGTGTTACTTAGTGCCCCTCTCCGTCTACCTTTTCTCTTCCTCTTTTGTTTTTCTGTAATTGCTGCAGATACTGCCTGCAAAGACAGAACCTGATTTTAGTAAAGTTTGCATTAATTTCTTTAATAAAGATTAATGAGATTTTATTTTATCCTTTTCACTGCCTGTGATGCACTGTTACTATAGAAGTATTTGGTGAGACTGAGTTTGACTCTTGCTGTGTTGTCATGAGCTTTTGTCAAACATTTGAGTGGACCAGATATGTACATTCTCATATTCTTGGGCTCCTTAGAGAGACAGTTATTCTTTCAGAGTCAAACTTACAGGAGTTTTTTTTTTTTTTTTTGTAAGAAAAAGCACTTAAAGAAACACGTAGAGGAGGCTGGAATAGCGGAGAACTTGATCTCACCACCAACCAGACCTTTTTAAGGAGAGGGAAGGAGAAAGATTGAGGGGAAGATTAAAGCACAATATGCTCAGCAAGAGCAATGGGAAGACTTAGAAACTTGTGTGCTCCAGAGTTCCCTGACTTCTAGACCCAGACCTTCATGACCTCTGCTGAGATCAGCCTCTGGGAGCCTGGATGGATTTAAGTCCTGCTGCGATAATGTCTGCCTCACTCACTCCCTCTGCTGAGCATCTGGGAGAGCCATTCTCTTAGCCTCTGTAGCTTCATTTACCGCAGTCCTCCAGTATTTGATTATGAGTCTGGCAGTTTAGCTTGCTCTTGCCTGTTTTCTTTTTTTCCCACATCATTGTTAGCTTTGCATTTTTCTCTTCTTTTGCTTCAAACTTGAGCATTTTTAAAATTGTTTTGTTTTGTTTTGTTTTGTTTTGTTTTGTTTGGTGAGATAAGTTCTCACTATATAACTGAGGCTGGCCTAGAAATCACTGCAATCCTCCTGCCTCAGCTACCCCAGTGCTGGAATTAGAGGCCTGTGCCAACTACATCCAGCAAGTATGTTCTTTTGTCCTGGAACTATAAAAACCAAGAACACAAACAATAAAGCAACAAATAAAACAAGTTGCTAATATTTATACTGTGGTAAAAAGTAATACTGTTAAAGGCAGCTGAGTTAGATAGAAATAATATAGGCAGTCCAACAGGCAATCAGACCAGGCCCATGAGCCAGTGCAGAAGACCAGATATCTTACAACAGTGGGGGAGACAGACACCTCCCACTGTGGGTCTCTATATTAATATTATGATCATTGATTTAGATTCACTCACAAAATATTTATAATCATTGATTTAGATTCATTCACCAAATATTGAAGATCTACTACCACATGCATCAGACACATGGAACACAGATGAACACTCTCAACTTACCTTTGGTGTCCCCCCTGCCTGTTGGCTTAGGGAAATACCAAACTAATAGTGATATGGGGGAAAGAAACTCTCAACCTACTAAATGTCTGGTATGAGTCTGTGTTCTCTAAAATTGAAGAATGAATTTTAGGAATAACAGAGGTTAAGAGCAGAATATATTTATTGAGAGAAAGAAAGCTTCTGTCTGAGAGAGACACAGAAGGGGTCCCAAGTGGGTTGCCAAGGATGCTCTTTTCTAGGAATTTTATAAGCAAAATCCCAAGGTGTCCAAAAGGGGAACTCACAAGGTGGGCATGAGGTGGTGCAAAACTATGGTCAACCAGTAAGATTAATCGTTCAGGTAAAATTTATTAAATTAGGGACAAATAAGGAAATGAGTCATATGGCAAGGGGGCATACATATAGAGCAATGACCTTTCCTGTAGGGGGCTGGGTTAGTGACTTCTAGCTTCCTGAGGGTGATAGAGACCTATTTAGAATATCAATCCCTGATGTTTATCCTTAGAAAGTATGTGTATGTTTTTGTTTTATCTTTTGTCTTGAGGTCTGACCCACAGCTGGAGGTGTCTATTTCCCTCATAGTGGCAAGGTATCTCATTTTGTGCACTGGCCCCTTTGAGGGCCTAGCCCTGTCTAACAATATTTCTGTCTAACTCAGCTGCCTGTAACAGTACTCATCTGAAGAAGTAACCCAAACTGCCATGAGTGAGTATTGGGTGATGACTGATCTGGCTTCTGAAGGGGGTTGTAGTTGTTGATCAGCAGTCAAGGACACTCTGCAGAGGGTATATCTAAAGGCCCTTGATAGACACCAGGCATTTTTACCTCAGGTCGGCATACTGCTTTATGTCTGGAGGAGACAAAGACCAAGAAACAATAAGTATGCTTGGGTCAAATAATAGAAACAATAGGGTAATTATGAATACAGTTAACAAAGATTTCCACCAAGAAGAGCTAGTAGTGGCCTCCCATATGGAGGATGAAGATAAGATCCAGGTAATTTTAGACTCTGATGTATAAATTATTTGTCATCTATTATCTTGAACAGCTATTGAGATATTAGCAGAAGGATCAGGAATGTACACACAACAATCAGATTTTACAATTGCACAAGTACAACCCTATTCAGCTTTAGAATGTCTAATGCCATCTGATTTTGGAGGCTAGCCTGTTTCATTAATTTTATTTCTTTATTTAGGAGAGAGAAATCAGCCACAATGTCATATAAAGTCTGCTGAGTATAGATAGTTAAGGCCTCAATATGTGTCATGTAATCTTTTCTCTGAACAAGAGCTGGCAGATCCCAGGAATCTAAAAAGAATCTAGCATATTTGTTATTGGTCTTAACTGCATGATGTCTTAGGGTTTGCCACTTTCTAGGCAAGAACCAATTTTAATCAAAGTATGTATAATCAAAGTATGTATACAAAGGCATGCATAATCAAAGCAAGGGCATTAGAGCTCTCAGGTAAGTTTAGAAACTGTTCAAGAGATAGCAATTGTAACCCACTGGCTCTTAGGTCTCTTTATTGATAGTCTGACATTTTGTCATAAATCCCTCTAGAGTTAGTTATAATTATCTGTAATTTTGCTAACATATGAAAAGGAGATTAATACACTGTTTTGACCAATGAAATACTCTTTTTAAGTTTTTATACATGAACAACAATATGTACTATACTTGTAAAAACCAATCTTAATGGGGCTGGGGATATAGCCAATGGCATAAGTGCCTGCCTGGGAAGCACAAAGTCCCGAGTTCGATTCCTGGTACCACCCCCCAAAAGAAGTCTCAGCATCATTTTGCTTGGTTGGCAACTTTGGTATGCATTACAATACTTAGACAGGATAAAATCTCTCCAGGATTGGAATTGGGCTTTTAGGCATAACTAAAAGGAATGGGTGAAAAGAAAGTTATCCCAGTTATAGTTTAAGCAAGATATTTTTTGGTGATGCTTTCATTGAAGTATGATGCCTGGAAAGGAAGACCAGGGCTGAGAAGGACAAAGAGACATGTGGCAACATTCAGCAGTATGCTGCTTTTTACCTCTCATCATAATTACTCAGGTCTCCTCCCTGGAGACTACAGGTAGAGATGACAGTCTGGCCAGGGGGAGAAGGCCAACTGCCCTGAGTCCCTTCAGTCAAACTGGACCTGCTTATAGGATGGGTCTTAATTCTGAGACCCTTGGCCTCAGAGGACAGTCTCACATTCAGTGGTCAGTTTTGCAGTCAGCACATAGATTGGGGAACCTCTTAAGGCAGTCCTATTAAGGTGACCTGGCCTGTGGCAGTGATACCAGGTTAGTGTACTCTTTTTTCTTGTTTTTTCTTTTTTTTTGTGTGGCACTGGGGATTGAACTCATGACCTTGTGCTTGCCAGGGCAAGTGCTTAGGCCACTGAGCTAGATCCTCAGCCCTTGTGGTTTTGAGACAGGGTCACACTATGCCATTCAGACTGGCCTTGAGCTCATGTTGTAGCCCAGGCTGGTCTCAAACTCACAACGATCCTCCAGTCTCAGCCTCCCAAGCGCTGGGATTACAGGTGTGAGCTACCATGCCTGGCTCAAACATCATTTTTTTTTTTTGTAGCACCAGGGATTGAACTCATGACTTCGCACTTGCCAGGCAGGTGCTTAGGCCACTGAGCCAAATCCGCAGCCCTTAGGTTAGTGTACTCTTCCAGCGCTTCTAGAAGCCTCAAGAATCAGAATTAAGGTCTGTTTCTTTTAAAGCCACAGAAAGGGCAGTTATTTTTTGGTATCTTTTCTTCTCTCTTTGGCTTTCTCCCAGTCCTGATTATAGAATACTAAGGAGGTAGTTTTTACTAAAGTATCATGTGAATTATCTGGAGTAAAGTCTATCTTTTGTAACTTTTTTCTAATATCTGGGGTTGACTGGGTAATAAACATATCTGGAAGCAAAATCCATCCTTCTATTGAATCTTATCTACATGTTTTACTAGTATCTCTAATAAACAATCTAAGAAGTCTGAGGGGTTTTCCTCTTTCTCCTGAAAAACAGCTGATAATTTTAAATAACTAGAAGGTTTGAATTTTGTCCTCCTTAGACCTTCAAGAATACATACTTGAAAATGTCTCCTGCTCCAATCTCTTGTTTTGCCATCAGGCAAGAAGGGGTCTTGGGTGAGAACTGATTGTGCTCTAGTGGGAGGGGGTGGTTCCCCTGGCTGTCAATCTTAGGGTTGTCTAAAATTAACAATATAATATTCATCTCCAAATGCAATAGCAGCTTATAACACTGCTTGTCTCTCACTAGAAGTCAATTAAGATTAAGATTACATCTTTCCTGCCTAGCTTATAGGTCTGAGTGAATCCTCTATAAACACATCAATATATTCATCAGGGTCATCTGAAAATTTTCCTAGTTCTAACTTAATTTGTTTAAAGTCACTGAGAGAAAGAGATCTATGAATGGGGATAGTCTCATAAGCATTATAATTATACCTTGAGCATAAATAAGAATTATCTTTTAATGTAAAAAAAGTTTGAACATAAAGAAATTTTGACCATTTTTCCTCTTTCTTTCTTTCTTTTTCTTTTTTTTTTGGTATTGGGGATTGAACTCATGACCTCATGCTTACCAGCAAGTGCTTGAGCCACTGAGCTAAATTTCTGGTGATTTTTCCTCTTTCTTACAGTGTGATTTTAGTTGTAAAACAACATCATAATTAATATTTCCCTCTGTATTTCATTTTGGCTCTAGGGGGTAGGCAGGTCACACGCGCATGCAGAGAAATATCAAATGGTTCTTTTTTAACAAGTAAGAGTAGAACATCTTCCAGTATTTAAGAATAAACTCTTAAAATCAGTAGTTACCCATGCCTGTAATGTAAAAAGCATAAAGTGTAAGGGTTGAGCATCTTTCAACAATTCCAGAAGACTATCAAACTTTAACGTTGAGCCACCTATCTATGATAAAAGAAATAACTGGACATCCCTTTCTTATTTCTATTTGATAATGTCCTTAAGGCATCCCTCAGGTTGATTCTACTCCAGAGCAGGTGAATATCATCTGGAGAGAGCAGAATACAAAATTTGGCCAGCCTATCCACCCTCAAACTGATGCACAATCTTATCTTCCCAGGTAGCTTGTGAAGTTTGTTTACATAAGCCTAATTGTGACAGAAATGTTTAAAGAAGGAAGCATAACTTTATAATAAACTATTGCTTTTCATGTATTGGAAGAGAGTATATATAAAAGAGGTGAGTTGGAAGTAGTTAGAGCACTTCTCTGGCTGTGCTGTAAGGAAATTCCCTCCTGAAATAAAGAAAAACAAATGACTTAAAGAATTTGGCACTGGGCCCTAGGGAAAAGAAACTTCCAAGACATTTATGTCCTCTATCTAATTACCTAGGCTAATCTCTCCTAGCAGCAAGACATGGCTATGTTTTATTTAAATTTTTATATCTTTGAAGCATAAGTTAAACATATTTATCATCTATCAATTACATTTTACATGTTAGTAAAGGCACATCAGTCTTTTATGCACACAGAAAAGAAAGGCTGACTACAATCTCTTTCTCTCTTTTTTCCCTTAGTTACAATAAGTAAGCCACAAATGCAAATCATCCCATAATATTTTCCTTGAAATGTAGACAGTTGTTGTAAGCTGTCTCAGCCTGATTTCTGAAAGGAGAGGTAGTCTAATTGCCTGAAAATTTAGTGAACATTTTTAGTTCACTAGAGAGATATAAATGTGATAGGTAAGTGGAGGTTTTTTTTCTGTAGTCTGGAGCCAGCTTCCACTGAGGAACATTCAGGTAGTCTCCAGAGGGTAACCCTGACCATGAACCCTCAGTTGTCTCAGTTTCACTTGGCCTAGATAACCAGAGATCAGTCTCCAGAAAGGAATCCAGCTTTCTGTCTGGTTAATATTCCACTGGTCATGGACTTCAATAGAGATTCATCAAAGAGATGCTGCGGAAAGCTGTCCTCTGTTTTAAGATTGGTAAGTGCTCTAAGAGTGTTTAATTAGCTGGGAGAGTAACCACTGTTTGTCACAGTTCTATAAGGGATAGTTAAAACTTGAGCAAGATTATTACTTAACACTTTATAAGTTGACACTAAAGATTTTAAAGTCTACAACTTATTATGGAAGTATTTTCTTATACACATAAATGAAAGGTTGGAAAGACTACCTTAGTCTAAATGTGTTTTGGTCCCATAAGTGTGTTTCTTTTGGAAATAGCTCCTTCTGGTTTCACCCAGAAGTTGGTTCTTGCTACCGTGTCTCAGGTTTAGTCTCATCAAAGAGATCTGCCCAGAGCACTAAGCTGGGCTGTGGCTTTTATGTGTGTTCTCCTAGATGGGCAAAATTCCAATGTCTCATCTGACCCAGAGATGGGGTATGTGTCCCTCATCTAAGATGACTTCCTCATGTTCAGTGTTAACAAACACTCATTTTCTATGAACTTAGTATGAGGAAAAGGTTGGGACAGTCTAGATTTGTTTCTAGTTTGACATTCCTCTAAAAAGGAAAGTACAAAGTGGTGGGAAAGGATAGAAGTAAAGCCAAAGAAAGGAAACTGAAGCAGAACAGGCTTGACACTTCCTCTAGACTTTAGAGGAGGATCAGAGCCAGTCTGTTCTAGTGAAACCTGCCCTCCATATCCTAAGGCTGGCCACCAGCCTAGTGCTATTTAAATGGTGGAAGGAGTTCCATGTTTCATAGGCATTTTCTGAGTCTGAGCTAGATTTTCTTGAAGAAGATCCATTTTACAGAAGTTTATATTAAAGTCTAAAGGGCATTGTAATGTTACTCTGTCTAGTCTACTGTCTAACTAGAATCAAGGAAGGAGTACCAGTAAATTTAGTAACTAGTTCAAATGTAACACGTATGAGAACAAAACCTTATAACCTTTCTATGTTTTAATTCAGATTTATCATCATTTTTACAAAACTATAACAGACAAAGCATAAACAATTATAAGCAATGGGTAGAGACATAACAAAATTTGAAGCACAAAAATTTGTTACCTAAGTCCCTGCCCAGAGTCTATGAAACAAAAGCAAACTCTTACCTCTATCCAATGATCTTGGTGGAGGACATCCAAATAATACAGCAGAAAGAAACTCCCAACCTACTAGATATCTGGTATGCGTTTGTGTTCTCTAAAATCAAAGAATGAATTTTAGGCATAATGAAGGTTAAGAGCACACTACATAAGGAAGGTTAAGGAGCCTAGACTAGTGTTTAGGACACAGGAGATATTCAACTGCATTCTTTGAGTAAATAAAGCAAAGAATAAAAATACATTTTCTTATAATATTGGAATTAGCCTGTGGCATAAAGTCTTCAAAGTGCCATATAAGTGTTTTCAGAGTTTATATTCAATGTCTACTCTTCTCCAGTACATGAATAACAAATCTTTAGAGATCAGGTCCCTATAGAGGATGACTACCACAAAACATGTATTTCTTATCATTGACTACCCATGCTGTGAGCAGGACCTAATATACAGAATGTGGCACGTTTGATCATCTCTCTAAATCTGTAGTCCTGGTTGGGCATGGTGGTGCATGCCTGTAACCCCAATGATATAGGGGAATAAAACTCCCAAACTACTATATGTCTGGTATGAGTTCATGTGCTTTAAAATCAAAGATTGAATTTTAGGAACTGTCGAGGTTAAGAGCAGAGCATAGCTATTGAAAGAAAGCAAGCTTCTGTCTGAGAGAGAGACAGAAGGGGTCCCGAGTGTGTTACTAAGAGTGCTGTTTTTTCTAGGAATTTTATAAAGCAAATGTGAGGTGGTGTGAGATCCAACTCCATCAGTACCTCTGATCCTGTTGAGTTAAATGGTGGGAACCAGACGGGATTAAGTTTTGTCTTGGTGGTCCCAGGGATCCCTACAGAATCTTGGCATTTAGGGTCATGGTATTAATCAAGCCATGATGTATATCCATTTTTGTAAACAGAGGAGAAAGATGTCATGGCTCTGTTTATGAGTTCCAACTGAGGAAAGTTAAAATTTACATCTTGTGAGTCATTTGGAATATTCTAATATCACTTCAAATTCTAAATATAGTTTAATTTTGAAGTGTGATTTTTTACAGCCAGAAACAAATCAAAATATACCTTACTTTGGTCAAATTTCATGTGTTTCTGACAGCGTGCAATTGGCATGCCAGTGCTGTTTCCTTTCTACCAGCTCTCCACTCCTTACTTATGATTTCCATCCATCTAAATAAGGATAACCCTAAAGGAGGAAGAGAAAAGGCAAAACGTAATTTATGAACAGATGCTGTCAGATTGTGCTTTTGCCCTCTATGCCTTGTAGATGTGTGTAGCTCCTGTTGTCTGTGCCTTGCCTGTCTGCTTGCATGTGTGTGTGTGTGTGTGTGTGTGTGTGTGTGTGTGTGAGCTCCTGTGATCACTCCTGTAGGTCTCTGACAGCAGCTCCTTCCTCTGAGGACTATGCCCATTCCTCAGATGGTTGCTTCTTTTTAGTTGTTTTGGTGATCTATCCAGTTACTTTCACTTTTAGAAACCCTCCCTTTATTTTTTTTCTTTTGGTTTATTTTAAAGAGAATAGCACAAAACAAAACAAAACAGAATGAAAAAAGTGAAAGAAAACAGAACAGAGTCAAACATAAAATAGCATTTCAAAACAGAACACTGCAAGCTATACAGGTTTTCAAGACATAACAACAGATTAACAATGGTTACCCTAGTGTCTCTTGCTTTCTTCAAAATGGTTGTTCTTACATTTACAGACAATAAACTCAAACAAAACAAAGTAGTATAAAACCAGATAATAGAGAATATCATTACAGGTTTTCAAGTCGGATAACAAGAAATGAGGAATGGCTACCGTAGTGTCTCATTTTTCAAAAGAGCTGTTCCTATCTTGTTGCTTATTGCTTTCAAATAGTAGGAAAGGGACTTAAAACATTCAAATGAAGGAAGAAAAGCACCATTGGATTTCAGAACCATTTTTCCATATTTATCAGGAATTTTGTATCTTATTGAGTCTTTCAGTTTCTTACACTAGGGAGGCAATGTGGTATTTACACGTGTGTTTGGTTTATTTCACTGATGAGTATGGTCTCAAGTCGCATCCATTTACCTATAAAAGCCTCAAGGTGATCATTTTTTATAGCTGAATAGTACTCCATTGTATAAAAGTACCACATCTTCTTTAACCATTCCTCGATTGATGGGCATTTGGGTTGTTTCCAAGATTTGGCTATTACACATTGTGCTGCTATAAACATAGGTGCACCTACATCACTGTGGTAAGATGATTTCACTTCTTCTGAGAATATGCCCAGAAGTGGAATAGCTGGGTCAAATGGGACTTCCAGTCCTAGCTTTTTGAGAAACCTCCAGACTGACCTCCACAGTGGTTGCACCAGTCTGCACTCCCACCAACAGTGGAGAAGGGTTCCTTTTTCCCCACAGCCTCTCCAGCATTTATCATTGGTGGTAGAAACCCTCCCTTTACAAGATGCTTTTGGGCAGAAATTGAAAGTGATTCCAGGACAGTTTTCTCTCCCTCAATGCTCATGAAACTGGTCCATGGGAAGCCTGCAACATCTTTACACATTTTCTCAAGGAGATGTGCAATTTCTTTCCAGATGAACAACCACAACTTGGTTGGTGATGCAGTTTTTCATCTCTCCTGTCCTGCTCTCTAGTATACTAGGGAAGGGTCAAATTTCAGCCAACTTCACCTACAAATATTTGTGTATTCCTCTGAGATCTACAAGGATTCCCTTGCAAGGTTTTTCTTGTTCAGCTAAAGGTAAAGTTATAGAAAAACTACATGATGCAGGGTTGGCAGCAATTCTTTTCACATTCTCTCTTTCCTCCACTTTCGTGATCAGTTATCCCCTCAGTGTGGAACTAGTATCTTTGCTATAGGAATGGAGATCTGAGGAACCAGCCTGTGATGCTCATGTTTAAAATGCCCACTTAGGTCTGCACTTTGGAATGCTGTATTTGTTAATCTCCCTGTCTGCTTGGAAAGTTCAGTGGTATCATATTATGCTATCTGTTAAAGCATTGCTATGCCAGCAGTCTCTTCTTTGTTACTCTTCTGTAGTGTGGGGATATAATATTTGGCTTGAGAGGAATAGAAAATGACAGATGTGAGGTAGCAAATGCATCTAACCCACAGAAAGAAATTTATGGAAGTTAAATTTCCCCTTTCTATACCTCTTCCCTCCCCCACATAAATAAAAACCATGGCATTTTGTAATATTGGTGAGACAGTTGGGGTGAAATTATTTTACAGAAATTAGTCAAATTTGGTCTTTGATTCATGATTCAGTGACATGCATCCAACAAGTTTATCTTTTAGATAGATATCCACTCTGTGGCTAAGAAGTGTCATGTACAATAATGGGTAGTAGGGAGACAATATTGTTACAGGAAGCTGAAGTAGTTAGAATTATTATAGGCAGTCAGACAGGGCCAGGTCCTCCAAGGAGCCAATGCAAATACCTAGATACCTTGCAACTGTAAAGGAGAGAAACACCTCCTGCTGTGGGCTGGACCTGAGACAACAGATCAAACAAATGCACCCACTTCCTGAGCACTGGTATTCTAAATAAGTCTGTAGCTCCCTGAGAAAGCCAGGAGTCACCTGTCTCGACCCCGTAGGGAAGAGTCACTGCTCCTTAAATATGCTTGCTGGCTACGTGACTGGTTTCCCCATTTGTCCCAGACTTAATCAATTTTACCTGAGCAATTAATCTTATTGGTTAACCATAGTTCTGTCCCACCTTATGCCCACCTTAGGAATTCCCATTCTTCCCCACCTTGGACCCATCTACTCTATAAAAAGTTCTTAAAAAGACAAAGTTTCTGGCAACCCACTCAGGACCCCTTCTGTCTCTCTGACAGAAGCTTTCTTTCTTTCTCCCAATAAATATTTTCTGCTCTTAACCTCCATTGTTCGTAAAATCCATTCTTTGATTTTAGAGAACACGAACTCATACCAGACATAGTGGGTTAGAAGTTTCATTCCCCTGTATCAATATGAACAAGGGAAGTGCAGTTTCCTGAGCAGCTGTCAACCCTGTCTTGGAGGAGAGATGGTGGGACACTTTGGGAACATGCATACTCGCATATTTCTGTGGGTTTAAGTTGACATGATGCACAGATCTAAATCTAATGCAAGGGCCCTGGATTGTTTAGATTTTGACAGACCATTCTAGGGAGGTGAATTAGGTGAACCAAAACATGCAGCATTTCCTGCCAATGCTCCATAGTCTTTATTCTGGAACACTGCATGTGCCCTGCTTACCCAGCAGGTAACAGATTCCCAAGTATCTAAGAATGAAGATGACAGTGTTCCCGGGGTTCATCACATGGTGAATGATGATGGCATTACCAGTTATGGCCTTTTAAAATTCCAGCTGTTAGTTATTGTTCTGTTTCTGTTCCACCATTTACTTTGGCTAGTGTACAAAAAGAAACTGGGAGAAAGAAGGATTTTAAATAGAAAGTCCAGTGTGATTAGAGACAATTAACACCATCCTAATTCTTGATAGGATGTGTAAGACAGATGTGTAATCTAATCTCATGATTAGAGACTTTGATTAACTGAATTTCAATGTAAATGAATAACTGTCAATATCTGCAAGTCATTTCTCATCTCTTGACTTTGACTCTTTCATTGTCAGAAGAATTTGGATGAAAGAATTTTTAATATACTTGTTGGCAATACATTTTGTGGTTTCTTAAATTTATTTTTCAAACAGTAAATATAAAAAAGCAAGGAGTTTTCTTTATCTGTATGCCAAATATCAAATTTGCTGATATTTTACTAGGTAATTGGGATTATCATGACAAAATTAGGATATTCTCTCCAAATAAATTTGTGTTTGATTTCTGCATTCATGAATTGGTAATCACAGCTGGATTTGCTACCTAGTTGTAGCTTTTCTTCTCAGACAATTTAGTGATTTGAAATGTGATCCTCTTTCAATGGCATAATCTCAGAAACTCTAAGGCAGACAGGATGTGAACACATCAATTTCCTTTAAGTACAGATTAATTGATAACAGCACCTCCCATTTAGAAACATGCATATAAGGTAACTCAACAAAGTAGCCTTTTCTGTAATGTTTCTTAGAAGTTATGGACAAAACATAATAAATATTTCAGCAAATAAGTGAGAATTTGAGCACAATTAACATGTTGCTTGTTATTTTTACTGAATCACTTCTTTTTGTCATATGAATAGACATAACACTACTCAATTGAAGGTCAACTAAAATAGAACCCTATTTATGCAGACTGGAAAG
This sequence comes from Cuniculus paca, assembly GCA_004365215.1. Lineage (NCBI taxonomy): Eukaryota > Metazoa > Chordata > Mammalia > Rodentia > Cuniculidae > Cuniculus > Cuniculus paca. Next base: position 11,998 of record RJWT010009832.1, on the reverse strand, counting down.
TTTAACAGTGATGAATATTTAAGAGAGTAGTTAGAGGTGTTTTGCCCATTAAACATAGTCCTATATTTTATAGTAAGGACTGAAGGATGAGTATTTTCATAACAATCTGTTTCAGCATCTAAAAATGAACAATAACACATGATTTGCTACTTGTTAGTTTCAAATATCAGTAGGCATAGAAAGATTGTTTTAATCCAAGGAAAGCAAGAATCATTGTTTCATAGAAGCATACTTTTTCATATTTATTTCCTGAGTTGGGAAAAGAATAAGATGCAACAGCTGTTTCATTAAATCTTTTCTCAAATCATTTACTATATTAGTCATAGCTCTTTAAATATCTCTTTATTCTCCAAATGCATAAAACCTTCTTCTTGAATGTTCCCTTATGTTATATTTTGATTGCCCAAGCAGATGGATTACAAATGAAATTCATGGAAAGATTTATTTGCCTCAAAGAATACTACTTCCTTTCAGATTAAGAATGCCAGTTAATACCTCCTCCCTCATGGATATCTGGGAACTCACTGCTTCTATTCCATTGCATTTGATTCCAATATAAAGAATAATGACTTGCATTCTAACACCCTAGAGACATTTCAAACTTGTTCTTGGTTTTGATGATTGGTTTTTCAGTTTAATCTAAGGGTGGTTTGATATTTTTTATTTTATCACACTACAGAAATCAAGGACTTATAAGCTAATGAACTAGAAAAAATAGAATTCAAAATGCTTTAGGATACATAACCTCACTTGACTAGGAAGCCCAAATTAAGAAAAAATTACAAAAGTAGACAAGAATAAAAATGTCAGTAAAATTGTTACTCAATATAGCCAATGCTTAAGTCAAGTCAGATGATTGATCAGAATAAGTAGGATATTTTTGACATTAAGAAAACAAAGCTTGACTTGGGATATAAAGAAACAGTTCAAAGTTATTATGGTTATAGAATAGCCAGAGCTACAGATTATTTTCTTTTATGATGGGCTAAGGGGAAAGACAAAACACATTAGTTCTTTTGCAATTCCTTACAATTCAGTTTGTTATTTTTCAAATTTTCAAATTTGCTTAATCACAGGAGTCCATTAATATATAAATCAAACAAGTGACGTATAGCTGAATGTTTAATTTGAAAGAAAATTTTTCTTTGAAGATGGCAAGGAAATTCTGTCACCTGGAACAAAGATGTTAAGTGTCACACTGTGTCCTACTTTGTTTATCCAGACTCCTGTGGCTGTCTTCACATGACCCTGAGTGGCCAGACAATGGGAATCCATTATGCAATTTTTCCTGCCTGTGGAAAGAAGTGTTGCACTGCCAGTGTGAAAAGATGTTCCTTAGGAGAGTTTGTTACTTCAGGAAGATGTCAGTAGTGAAATCTGCAACAAACATTTTGGAAACCATATCTAAGGAGGCTGAACTCAGCTCCTTTCCTTCTTCCAAGCTTTTGTGACCATTTAATGGTCTACAGTGTAAAAATGCACATGAACTAGTTTTTTTAATCCCTGTAATCTGATATTTTCTAAGCACACTTTTTTCATTTACCACTTTCTACAGAGCATCCTGCCCCACAAGAGCAAAATTTACTTTGTTCTTTGTGGCCTAGACAATGAAACTGAGACTTTAAGTAAATTCTGTTCTGGATGATTTGCTCTACTCTTTACAAAGCTATTTTATTTTTATCTACCTGTACATAATCTTGGAGAATTTGCTAAAGAGAAAGACATTACTGCTACCCTGGATTTATGTTCAATCATGACCCCTACTGTAGAGAAATTAACAACACAATGTGCATATGGAAACTTGCAAACCAATAAGACAATACAAGCAAGGTCAAATGTGTACTGTAAGAGAAATGTCCAGTGCTTTGGAAGTGATGAATTCCCTCAGAGGATCAGAGAAATCTTCCCATATAGGAAGCATTTGAACATATTTTAAAGTATGATGGAGTGTCTTCTCTATTCCCTCCACTTTCTCTTATGTGCAGATATGAGATTCTCTGTTGAAATGAATTTCTTTGCTGGCGGTGAGCTAAAAGAATATTTGGGGTGTGAGACACCATTCAGAAAACTTCTTGGAAGTCTCAGGGGGCAGGAAGCATAAAAGGATATGCTAGAAAGGGTGGAGGCTAGAAAAGTAAATCAGGAATACATTGTGATGCATTTCACCTCTAGGTGCAACCTTTTGTGTGGGAAGTTCTTGAGTAGTAGAGATAAAGCATTTACCTAGTAGCAATGTGAATGTTGGATCAAACTATCGAGGGATAAGAGAGAGGAAAAAAAACATTGCTTTAGTGCTTGGGAGAGGTAATGGGGCCTATATTGTGTGAGAGGAGTGACTATGAGAAGAGGGATTATGAACTAAAAATGTCAGTGTAGCAAAGCAGTGCTTTCCAGAAATAGTCAAGAAATTTAAGAATATCTTTTTTTTTTTTTTGCATCATCAGGGATTGAACTCATGACCTCACACTTGCCAGGCAGGCACTTAGCCCACTGAGCTAGATCCCCAGCCCTTATCTTTTTGAGACAGTGTCTCACTATGCCATTCAGGCTGGCCTTGAGCTCACTTTGTAGCCCAGGCTGATCTCAAACTCACAACAATCCTCCTGCCTCAGCCTCCTGAGTGCTGGGATTACAGGCATGAGTCACCACCCCTGGCTATAATATCCAATTCTCTAATGAAGTGTATATCCCAAGATCTACCTCTGAAGACAGTGGAAGCTATTATGATCCAGGAAATCTCAGTTTACATTGAGAATATGAATCATTCTCCCCTGTAAACAAATTATAACAAAACACAATGGACCACTTGCAGACAGAGGGCAGAGAGAATAAGGCCTGTTATGGCTTGTATCTAGGTGCCTCCCCCCCAAGCCTCATGCAGTCATGGAAGCTGCTGACTCTAGCGTTTGTGATTGACTTGTCCTCTAGTACTGAGATTGGCGGTGTGAGTTCTGCACCCTCCCAGGGGTGGAGCCAACATACAATGTAAGGTCAAGAAGGAGGTGTGTTTTTCCCTTTTTTTCGTGGTTGCTCTTGCCACTTGCAGCTACCATGAAAAGCTGCCCCTCAGCCATGCCACCCTGCCTTGGAGCCAGCTAAATATAAAATAAAACCCCAAAACTGTAAAAAAAAATACACCTCTCCTTCCTTCACTTTGGGGATCAGGTATTTTGTCTCAACAATGAAAGAAAAATAACTAAGACAAGGCCACACTATAAAACAAACCTAGTCTGGGAACCACAGCCTTGTGCAGGCCACCACTTGACTGGGAACAGCCAGATCCCAGCCCCTTCCAGCACGTGGGCTGGCAAACAAGAAGTATCAATCCCCCCAATCCCCACCATAAGCGACCAGCGCCTCTGAAGAGACACAGGCTGTGATGATAGCTATTGAGGTGAAATGCAATGGGATGCCTGTGGTGCTTTGGTGTTTCACTGACATTGCGGGTCTAGGGGCCCATGGTATGATCATCTGTTCAGAGGATAGCAGTGTACCATTTGGCATCTAGAGGGGATCTCCTTCTGAGGGTTGTAGCCATTGTTGATTCTCTATGGTCTTGTTTTGAAGTTCTATGTCATTTCCATTGTTTTGTTGGGTTGGGTTTTACTCTCTTTTGTTTGGTTGGATTATGTTAAATCTGATGACACAAGCAGGTTATTTCAAAGATAGCAAGATATATTTTGGTGGTAATTTTGGATTTACTATTGGCTTGTTTTGAAGTACTTAATTGCATTCATTTTCTTGTTTTTATTGTTTCTATTCTATTCTGTTCTGTTTGATTTTTATTATGTCTGAAGTTATTCTGAAGACATCAAAAGGCATTATGGTAACTATTGTTGATTTTATAATGTTTGAAGCCCTGTATCACTTACACTGGTTTGTTTTGATGGGTTTTATTCTGTTTTATCCTCTTTAAAATAAAATTTTTAAAAAACACCATGTTATTCTGTTCCAATATCTATTAGTCTGGATATTTATTTTCTAACAACAGAATACTCATTGGCTATTTTATTTAACAGAAGAAAGAATAAATATGTTAAAAGGCATTTGGAAGATATTGAGCAATAAATTCTGAAGTTGGAATTAGGCACAATGTAGAATCATGTGGTAGATTCTCTTCATAAACTGCTCCCCAGCTCCTTTTACTCAGAAAAGAATACAGGACATCCCATCAACTATTCTTCCTGAAGAAATAAATATTTCTGTTTTAAATTTGCTAATGATTAGTTTCCCTGCATTAAGCTTCCATAGGTCATTGTGTCATTCTGCATTCAAGTATTATACTTGTGTCCATTCAGCAGGTTGTACATCATGTTTCCATCTGCATTGAGAGGGTATTTTCTGAATTCTGACCCAGAAAATGTAAAAAATGATTAAAATATAGGAAAGATTTTCAAAGCACTTAATAATATCATGTATCAGTAGTCCACAAATAAAATGTTATATGTTAGTAATTTATGAGTGAAATATATCTACACACTGAAATTGGTCACTGTTAGACAATACTTTGGTATAGGTAGTCTTAGCTTTTCCATGCATAACTTTTTAAATGCACTGCTGTTCATATATTGCTAATCATTCTGGTTAGATTAGGCTGTTATAAAATGACTCAAAAATCTCAGTGGTTTAAAGTAAAAATATTTTTCTTTCTTACTCAGTTTACATAATCATTGTAAGTCATTTATAATTATTTCACTGCTCACTTTGGGGTAGCTGTAATTCTGTTCCATATGTTTTCTCATTCTCCATGGTTTGATCCAAGCAAAGAATAGGCTAGTATCTTAAACATGGTTTCACATGGGTAAGACCAGAGAGAGAGGGAAAGAGAGGAAAGGACTGAGAGGAGAACTGAGAGAGGGAGAGGGAGAAGAAGAGGGAGAAGGTGAAGGAGGGGAATGAATGACATAACGGCTTTGAGAGATTTTGCTTTGAAATAGCATATAAGTACTGATTTTATTGGTCAAAACTAAGTGAAATGTTCAGGCCTCATATCATAATGGACAATGGTAGGAAAATGTGTTCTTACTGAGAGGTCAGTGAATGGCAGCTCTTATAAACTATTTTAATCCTTGTACATAATCTTGAATAGTCTCATGCTTGATTCAAAAATCATTACCCTGTCTGTAAGAAATTTCAGCCAAAAATTTCATTCAGTAACAGTAACATGCCAAAAAATAGAATATTGTAATAATATGTATCTCATATTTTGATGCTTCTATTTGAAATCCATGAACAAAATTCTTTATCTGTCCCCACCACTGTGGGCTAATATTTTCTTTTTCTTTTTCTTTTTTTTTTTTTTTTGCGGCACTGGGGATTGAACTCACAATCTTTCTCTTTCCAGGCAGGCACTTAGGCCACTGAGCTAGATCCCTGGCCCTTGTGTTTTTGAGACAGGGTCTCACTATGCCATTCAGGCTGGCCTTGAGCTCATGTTGTAGTCCAGGCTGTTCTCAAACTCACAATGATCCGCCTGTCTCAGCCTCCCGAGTGCTGGATTACAGGCGTGAGCCACCACGCCTGGCTTGTGGGCTAGTATTTTCTATTGTAGTCCTGTCAATCACAACTATCAGTTATTAATTTAAGCCAGTAGTACTTTGTTTCTCAATTTATTTTCTTACAGCCACAGATTCTTTGATATGTTATATTACAAGATATTGCATAATATGGGTTACACTTTACCCAGCCTCCAGTAAGGTTCTTTTTCATTCAGAGACATGACGGGGCTTACTTCAGCTTTCCTGTTAATGGTATTAACTTACTCTGGACAACTCTTTCTGTACTAGTTTTTAAATATTATGTTGTAGAGGATGTAAAAAGAACTAAGATGTGTTATGTTCATATAGGAGTGCCTCATGATGAATGTAATAATTTTGTACTGCAAACATGTACCCATAAAAATAAATTTAAAAAAATATTATGCTGTGTAACAAAAACCCTCCAAGTATCAGTGGTGTAACACAGCAAAGACTGAGTCCTTCACAGACACTTGCTGGATTGCTGGCATCTGCTGTCATTAATTGCAGATCCATAGCAGTTTATGCTCCACAAGTTCACTTGAGAGTTCTAGAAATAAAGAGAAAATACCAAAACCTTTTGAGGTGAGGTCGAAATGAAGCAATGATGAAATCACTTGTCAGTTGGTAAGTTTCTGCTTAGATAAATCTTATGTCATTTCACACTCCTTTGCCAAAATAAGTAAAGTGACAAAGCCTGGTGGTTTTTTAAAAATCATAAAGGTCTTCTGTAGGGAAGGCAGTAAATAGTTTAAAATATGTATAATCCACCAGACATATCAACTTTACAATACTCTTTTTTAATTTTTTCATTGTCTTGGTATGCTATATATTTTGCTAAAAAACAAATGAAAGGAGGAATATTTTAATCCTTGTACATAATCTGTTGTTATATGCTTTGTTATATATGTTATAATGCTTTACATTATACCAAAGTATGACAATAATATTACTGATTCTCATGTTTTACAAAATTATTCATAAAGCATTGATCAGTAGGCAATGTAAAATTTTTCAGAAGTGAATGTTGAAAAAATTTATTATCTGTGAAAGTACATACACTGAAATATTAGTAATAAAAATAATGCAATCTTAATAGCTCATATCTTGACTACATAACTACTGTTCCAGGTACTGTTTTAATTGTATCTCAGCTTTACTTAAAAACATGTACATTGAACTTGGACAAAGGAACTGCAACTAGCAAAAACTAAGGCTATAAACTCAGTTCTAACTGATTTAAGACTGGTTCTTTAACATAAAACTTATGTGCACAAGTTGTACAGATTTGTCCTAATTTTATCATGTCTTACAAATCAAATTGTTGAAACAATATTAACTGGAGTGATAGATGGTGGATTGTAAGTGTTAAGGTATAATTTATCCAGTGGGAGGCTTTTAAATCCTTGTGGACAGCTCAGATTCTTCTACCCTGGGTAAGCAAAGAAGTCAGGCACAAATTAAAATAAGTCTTCAGGCCTTATTTAAAAGCTGTCATCCATGCAAAGAACTTTACATGAAAAATCTTGATCAGTCCTGGGAAGCCATATAGGAAGCAAACATAATGATCTCAGGGCCACAGCTACACTCCAGTGGTCATTTGTGACACCGCCCTGGAGAGGACATGTGGAATATTTGGCTGCGGACTGGAGTCTAAGACTCCTGCCTTGCTCAACTTGCACCCTGGAGACCCAGGGTTGGCTGAAGATGAGTGAGTTGCTCTGCATGCAGATGCAATTGCACAATCATTTGCATCTGTAAAACTCAGATTTGTGGTAATTCAATAGGAATATGGAGTTCTGGGGATTGTATGTAATGAACATCTGTTCTCACCAGGTACAAATGCCTCCAGCAAGGCTGAATTTCCTCTAGGATATCTGATCCAGAGACCCAAGATAGGAAAACTCAAGTTGTGGGAAAGATCTTTAAAAAGCATTATAAACTAGCTCTCTTAGTTCTCTGTTAGCTGCTTTGCTGACTACTTTTCTGAAGTCAATTGACATTTTCCTATAATACCAGTTTTATTTGGCATTTGCTTGATGTTCCAGGTTCATCAACTAGACAATCTTTCTGAGCCTGGGAAGAAATTAATTGATGGAGATTCCTTCTTGTCATTTTACTTGAAGTCAGTCGTGGAGTCAGAAGAAAGTCAAATAAGTTATATATATATTTTTAAAAATCTGTAGTCAGTCTTAGCTCACTCTGTCTCTGTCTCTGTCTTTATCTCTCTGTGTGTGTGTGTGTGTGTGTGTAGCAGAGAGGGAATGATAGAGGGAGAAATACAGATTAAGTAAGTAAAATTGAATACAACTTGCAAATCTCACTTTAGATATTTCATTGCCATGAATGGAGGATTATAAATTTCATTCAGGCTGGATTTCTTTTTCTTTCAGTAGAATTAAGCTGTTAAATTTAAACACAGAAATAAAAAATCAGCAGTAACAACATGAAGTTTTTTTTTAAAAGCCAAATAATACTGGCATTTAAAGTCATAAGCAGTAAAAAGCATGGTGAATGTATAATCAAAGTATAACTTATAAAAACAAACCTTGTGATATACATACTTCTTAAAATATTCACTATATATACATATAAAACTCAGCAGGGATCTGAACCAAAGTTTCAAGTTAATAAGGATGACAAAAAACTGAGTTGCCTCATGCTCTTTTTATCTATCTTTACTTTTTTCTATCCTACCTCAAAATAAGTAACACCATTATGCTATACTGTTATACTATTAAACAACAAATATAACTTCTTAGAAACTTAGGAAATATAAATCTACAAGAAATATTTCGTGAACAGTGAATACAGTTAACTAAAATTGTATCATATATTATCCAAATAATTTTCCATGCTCATCAGAATGATAAGCTTGGAGTTCTGGAGATATGACATTTATGCAAAAGAGCAAACTCAATGAGAATTTGTTATCTTGATGACTGTACCTAATTTATTAGTAGTATATAAACAAAATTCATTCAGTCATACAACAACCTTGTTTGGGAGAATTCTCAATCATTTATGCCACAAATTACATTTGAATAAATTGAAAAACATATAGCACCTAAGTTCTTCAGCCATCTACTTCAGGATTTGGAAAATGACCATGAATCTCAGAATCTGTTTCTCTCACTTTCTCCCTCTTATTCACCCTCTCTTTCCTCCTTTTTCTCAGGCCTGATCAATGTTCCTATCTGATTCTCTCTCCATTTTCTCTTCTTTACAAGCAACTGCTTTTTGATTATGTAATATTTAATTTGAGTATTAATATTTGAATACTTAAATCTTTAATATTTGATTATTTAACTTTATCCTTTAATTTTATTATTTAATGTTTACCTTTGCACCTATAAATAATTTACTTACATTAATTCTTGTTAATCAGCTAGTTTCTTACCATAGAAGATAAAGATTGATGCAGCAAAAGCTTTTGATAAAATCAAACAATCATTTGTAATAAAAACCCTACAGAAAATTGGAATAGATGGTCTCTAGCTCAGTTTGATAAAAGTCATCTATAAGAAACCAACAGTCAACATCATATTAAGTGGACAAAAACCAAAAGCTTTCACTTTAAAATCAGGAACAAGACAATGATTTCCACTATCACCACTCCTATTCAACCTAGTTCTATAAACATTAGACAGAGCAATTAGACAAGAGAGATAAATAAAAGGACTAAAGACAGGAAAGGAATAATTTATTATTATTTGCAGATGACATGATACTCAGTATAGAAGACCCTAGAAGCTCCAAAAAAGACTCTACAGTTAATAAGCAAATTCAGCAGCATAGCTAAATACAAAGTCTACACTCAAAAATCAATAGAATTCTTGTACACAAGCAACAAACTAAGTGAAAGAAATTAAGGAAATAGCACCTTTCATAATAGCATCAAAAAAATGAAATACTTAGGAATCAATCTAAGAAAGGATGTGAAAGTTCTATACATAGAAAACTATAGTACTGTGACAAAGGAGATTTAAGAGGATATTAGAAAATGGAAAGATATCCCTTGCTGTTGGATAAGAAGAACCAACATTGTAAAAATGATCATAGTCTCAAAACTGTTACACAGATTTAATGCAATCCCAATCAAAATACCATTAACATACCTCAGAAATCTAGAGAACACATTCCTAAAATTGATTTGGAAATAGAAGAAACCTAGAATAGCAAAGGTAATCCTGGGCAACAAAGCCAAGGCAGGTGGCATCACAATCCCTGATTTGAAATTATATATACAAAGCTCCTTTGATAAAATCAGCATGGCACTTGCAAAAAAAAGAAAGAAAGAAAGAAAAAGAAAAGAAACAGAGCTGAGGATCCGTGGAACAGAGAAGGCGCATACACAACTACAAACTCAGCTACCTTTTCTTTGACAAAAGGTCACACATTCACTGGAAGAAAGACAGTCTCTTTAACAAATCATACTGCAAAAATTGACTTTCCACATGCCAAAGATTAAAAGTAGACACATGTCTATCACTGTGCACTAAAGTCAAAATGAATCAGAGATATAAATATTAAAACAGAAACACTAAATTTACTGGAAGACAAGGTCAGTAGAAATCTTGAAGTTATAGGGGTAAGCAAAGAGTTCTTGAGCAAAATGCAAACTGCATGGGAAACACTTCAAAGAATCCACAACTGAGGTCTCATCTTATTAAAAAGATTTTGCACTTCAGAAGAATCACTAATAGAGTGAAAAGCAAACACACAGAATGGGAAAAAAAAATTTAGCCAACTGTCCCTCAGATGAAGGACATATATCTGGAACATAAAAAGAATTGAAAAACATCAGTACCCTAAATTCAAAGAACCAATCCAAAAATGGGCATCTGAGAGGAACATGCACTTCTCAGACAAAGAAATACAAAGGCAAATAAATATATGAAGAAATGTTCAACATCATTGGTCATTCAAGAAATGCAAATCAAAACAACACTGAGATTCCACCTGAAATTCCAGAAAGAATTCCTGCCATCAAGCAATCAGTCAATATGAAATGTTGGTGGGGCTATGAGGAAAAAGGAACAATTTTCCACTGTTGGTGGGAGTATAGACTGGTACAACCAGTGTGAAAACCCGTGTGGAGATTCCTCAGCAAACTAGGATTGGATGTCCCATTCAATCCAGCTATTCTTCTGTGTATATTTCTAGAAGAATTGAAAACATCATGCCACAGCAATATATGTGCCTCCATGTTTGTAGCAGCACAATTTGTAATAGCTAAATCTTGGAAACTACCCAAATGCCCACTGACCATGGAATGGATAAAAAAAGTTGTGATATTTTAGGTAATGCAGTATTATTCATATATAAAGAAGTATTAACTTGAGACTTTTATTGGTAAATGGATAAAACTAGAGACCATACTTATAAGTGAAATACATCAGTTTCACATGTGTAAATTTCATATTATCTCACTAGTGAAAAAAAGAGTAAATAAGATCCAAAATGTACAATACACATTGTGAAAATAAAAAGAAAAGAAAGTGCTCAAAAGAAAAGAACAACTGGTATAGGGAAAATGAGAAAAGAAAAGAGGGAAAAGAAAGAAGGGAAAAGATTATACATATACATATTTACACATATATGTGGGTGTGTGTGTAAATATATACAAGATAGTTGTTGGGAGCTGTTGTAGCTGGAAATTGAACACACATGCAAGGTTGGGGCATGGTCAACCCAAGAACAAAGAGCACCCAGGGCAAGCCACATAAAGAAGCTGCTTCTACCCAGAAAACACCTGCCCCAGGACAATCTGAACAGTGGGCTGCTAGGACAACATTAAGTTGCTAAAAAAAATCCGTAAATAAACACCCCTGCAGTGAAGGGGCATTTTCTTTTCTCCCATCAGGAGGGTAAGGTCTCCACCTGACCCAACTTTGTCTCTATTTTTTCATTCTCTTGCAGTCTTTCACCCCAGGAAACTCAAGAGCCTCATGGGTTGAGGCATATGGTGCCTGAACACAGACAGGGAGAGATTGAGGGCATGAGGACACTTCTCATTTGTGCACAACTAGGGGAGAAGTGCATTGGTATAGGTTGATAGTCATCAATGGAGTGTATTGATATTGGCTTAATTAGGTGTAAAGACTGGGGCATTGAAACTATCACTTATTCTCTAGAGCCAGTTAAAAACGGGCTTCTGAGAAACCCCTTTTCCCAGAAAAAAAAAAGAGTATTGATTTCATTCGTGGTATAATTATGGGACAAACAACTTTTAAAGAATCATAAATGGCTGGGCCTGGTGGCACACACCTATAATCCCAGCACTCAGGAGGCTGAGACAGGAGGATCATTGCAAGTTCGAGACCAGCCTGGGCCATGAAGTGAGCTCAAGGCCAGCCTGAGTAGCATAGTGAGACCCTGTCTCAAAAAGACAAGGGGTGGGGATTTGGCTTAGTGGCCTATGCACCTGCCTGGCAAGCGTAAGGTTGTGAGTTCAATTCCTGGTGCCGCAAAAAAAAAAA